>CAIGRL010139959.1:0-10056 GCA_903798325.1 Fraxinus xanthoxyloides
ACGGCGGAGTGCTCCCACAGCTTCCACTTCCCGTGCATCGCGGTGCATGTCAAAAAGCAAGCCTCCCTCGCGTGCCCTGTTTGCAGCTCCAAATGGAAGGAGCTGCATCTTTTATCCACTCCCCAAACTGATAAACACCTAGACCACAAGAGAGAAATCGCTAGAGATGCAATCTCCAAGGACGATAAAAGAGGCGTCTTCAAAGTTTACAATGATGATGAGCCACTAGCGTCGCCCACTTCTGGAGCCAGATTCAATCCAATACCCGAAACCGATGAAACGGAGGAGGAAAATGAGGAATTTCCGGGGTTTTTTGTACATGGGAATGCTTATAATACTAACAGTCCGGAATTGAAGCTGAAGAATGTTGAGGTAGCGTTATTGCCGGAGACCGCGGTGGTGTCGGTGGGTAGGAGCAGCGAGACCTACGCTTTGGTTTTGAAGATCAAAGCTCCGTCGGCCACTACAAAGAACGTGAAGAGAGCTCCGATTGATTTGGTGACAGTCCTCAATGTCAGCAGTAGTGTGACCAAAGAAAAACTGCTTATGATGAAAAGAACTATGAGATTGGTGGTCTCATCTCTCTCCCCGGAGGACCGGTTGTCGATTGTGGCATTTTCTAATACCTCGAAGCGGTTGCTGCCACTTCGTAGAATGACCACCGGTGGCAAAAGATCGGCCAGAAGGATTATTGACGCCGTCGTTGCACTTGATGGTGCAGCCGCTATTCCAACGGATGCATTGAAAAAAGCGGCCAAAGTAATCGAAGACCGCCGTGAGAAAAACCCATCAGCCAGCATCATGCTTTTCTCCGACGGCCATAGTAGTGGCCCATTAGTGTCATCAACGCGCTTCTCTCACGCTGAAATTCCGATTCATTCGGTCAGCCTGAGCGCGTGTTTGAATGCGCCATCGGATGATACCATTGCCAAATGCATTGGGAGTTTATTAAGCGTGGTCGTTCAAGATCTTAAAATCCAGTTGGGAATCATTTCCGGTTCAGCTCCGGCGAGCATAACGGCGATTTACTCACATGCAGCTCGCCCCGCTTACCTCGGATCCGGGTCAAGCGAAACCCGGATCGGCGACTTATATTCTAAAGAATATAGAGAATTATTGATAGAATTGAATGTCCCATCATCATATAGCAGGGCCCACCACCTACTGTCCGTTCGATGCTATTACAAAGACCCGTCAACTCTAGAGCCCATATACGACAAAGAACAAGCGCTCGTGATTCCCCGCCCACGCGCCGTCGGATCCTCCACTCGCGAAATCCAACGGTTGAGATGCCTCTTTGTCACCACACGCGCCATCGCTGAAAGCCGAAGACTTGTGGAGAGAAATGACTTAACCGGCGCGCACTATATGTTGGCTTCAGCTAGGGCTTTGATGCTGCAATCAGGTTCGGGTTCCGGTGAGGAGTTTGTACGCGGGTTGGAAGCGGAGCTGGCGGATTTGAATTGGAAGAGGCAGAATCTGCAACGGCATGTGCAAAATGGGAGGAGAAATACGAATGAAAGGCAAGCCACTTGCTTTGAGGACAAAGCCGAGCCGCTTACGCCAACATCGGCTTGGAGGGCAGCTGAGAGACTGGCTAAAGTAGCCATGATGAGGAAGTCTTTGAATAGAGTCAGCGATTTACATGGCTTTGAAAATGCTAGATTTTAATATTAATATATTTTTTCCTGTTCCGTATACAGAAAAATGGAAATAATTTTATGTATAAATATCATATATTAAAAAAGAAAAAAAAAATTAAATCAGTGAGGAGGTGGGATCCATTTGGATGAGATAGCGCTTTCTGCAGAGAAAAATGGAAGGGATTCTTGATGTCTAATGCTATTCATAATTAATACTATTATTAGTCGTTTTACGTGATTTATTCACATGACAGATTGTTATTTGATATATTAATATGATAATTTATGAATCAAATAATAAATTGTCATTGTGTATGTTACATATGACGATTATCGAGAATCTTCATTATGAAATATTGAATAAATTGAAAGGGAAATATGGAAGCTCACAATAGTGATCGATTGTCGCGGTGAGGGCTTTTATTATAGTAGCTTTAGATTTTTATCTTTCTTGAAAAATTATTTGTCTAATTTCTGTACTTTGGTAATAATTATAGGAAAATAATGGTTAAGTGAACTCAGTCATAGACTGGTTGGCTTTAATATTTACAACTGGTTAAAAGTGAGATTAGATCATTAGAGAACTCATTGGATTCTCATTGCAAAAAGATAAGATTTGATTTTCTTATCTCATAATTGCAAAATATGTGATTAGAACTTGACACCTAATTCTAAAATATAATTTTCCTAGTTGAATTCAAAATTATTTGTAACTATTGTGGATTATAAATCTTTGTATGAATTGAAAAATAGATCAGGTGAAATTGGCCCTACAGTGAAAAAAAATAGCGAATAACATGCGATTTGGTCATTTTCGATGTAGGTTTTCTAACAAACTCGATAGCTATAAGGCTAGCTCACATACCTTTCTTTATTAATCTTGTTCACTTCGTCGTTAAACACAAGGGCTGAGCCAAGGGGAGTCCTAAGAGGGACCGGATTCCAAACTCAATTGGCATATCCTTTCTACGTAATTTCATTAACATTAACGTTACATTCACCATATGCACGGGGCTAATTACTGGACAGTAAATTTGGCAAGATATACTTAACCTAATCTTTCAGATATAAACGTTTCAACCGTGCTACGCGTATATAATCACTTACCAGATTTTTTACCGAATTGACAAGTAGCGACCTCCTACTGGTTAAACATATTCAATGTAATAGATTCACCCTAACTGATTTGATTAAAGGCTCATGCCACAATCTCATGGCCTGTACGAAAACAAGAAGAACTTATTGGAGCCAATTCAAATTATGGCTACTTAGTTTGAGACTGAAACTCGGTTAGGACTAAATTGTCAAACCGTAAACCGGTTCTGACTTAAAAGTAGCAGAATCAGAGTTTTAAATTTCCCAAAGGAAAAGTCATTTTCAATTAGTTGGGGAAATTGAAGGTTCATTAACAACTTGGATTTCTCAGCAGTTTCTATCCTAAAATTTAGATAGTCCACATGTTATAGACTACATAGTTGTGGACCACGCATTATAAATTAAGATGGTCACACAGTTTTTTTTTTTTTTTAAACCCCAAGAAAAATGGGACCAAACTTTTAATGTTGTAATAATTAGATGTTGGCATGACTTTAGCAACACGTTTGTAAAAATTCAGGAAAAGAATGAGAAACATTTTTTATGTGAAAGTCTGCGTGGAAAGGATGAAAAGGAGGATGAGGAGAAGAAGAAGAATCTGAAACAATTTAAAACTACAAAGGGCACTTTCATGTACCTTATGTTGGCTAGTGACAATTTTCTTCACCTTTTTGCATCCTGAAATTGCGCAGCTTTATAACTTTTTCATTATAAATGATGAATTGCCCCCAGCCTTTTTATTTATCTAGTTTGCTTTTGCAGAGGACATGTTTGCCCCAAAGGTAATTTTAAGTGCATCCTCGGCTAATTTAACCACGGTAGGTTTCAACTTTTCGGGAATATCGTAACCGAGTAACATGGCATATGAAAAATATCTAAAATTTTGAAGAACACTTGATCATATGAGCACCAGTTCACAATAGTAGTCATGGGTTGTGACCGGTGAGAACCATTTGATGCCACTTTTCACATCATATTCTTTTAATGTCAGCGTCAATTCTACAGATACATTTACTACCCTAACAAAAGGAAATGGTAAAAGTCATATGTATCATTTTATTAAATTCAGGATAGCACTTTTTGCCGTCATTATTATGATGGCCCAAGTTTGCAGTTTTACTGGTTCAAGTGAAAGCATACATGCCCACGATACTTCCATAAATATGCAAAGAATGTCTATTTACAGTTCATTAACGTTATACACAGACCAAATCTACTTGAGATGATAGCGTGTCCCTAAATTCCACAGTAAATTTCATAACAGTACGGTATTTTTATTATTATTATTAATTTTTTTGGGTGAGGGCATAGTAAATCTTTTAACAAAGATCAGAAATACAGCTGCCTGCACTGACCTGCTTCGACCTCAGAGGGACAGTAAGGACACTTGAAAGGCCGAGTGCTATTATTTTTGGACAGCTTTGTAATAGATTGCTTACACAGTACATGACCGCATGTCATCAGCATAGGGGGATTCTCTTCACTTGCCATGTCCCGGCTCACAGGACAAACAAACATCGAATGGAACTGCAATTCTTTGTCCAAATCCACGGGCACGGGTAATTGTTTCATGGATTGCCATTCATGCTTTTTAGCACTCATCACATTCATCAGTTTCAGAAGGGTTGGCAACCCCTGAACTCCAGCTGAGATTGTCACACTCAATGGACTCTCATAGGATTGCCCAATAAGGTTGCAGAACTGCCGGGTGAACTCCTCAGATAATTTGTCCCAGTGCACGGGGGATAATAATTCGGAATATGGAGAGGAATCAAGTCTCCCAGCCCATAAAAGACAAGCCATAAGCTTTTGAATTTCAGCCATACGATTGGAAGCATAAGGAGTGAAGAATGTTCTAGCATACTTCAGAGCTTCATCTCTGCCGTTGTTCTGCAAAATCTCCACAAACTGAAGGCGATGAAACTTCAGTTCAATGTCAGATCCACTTCGTATAAGTTGTTCCTTGTTGGCGGCAGCCCAATTCAGAGCAGGCTCCAGGTTATGTGATTTCATGGCTTCAACTATTTGATACATTTCCAAGAAAGGAGATTTATCAACTGTGGCTTCTGGTTCCTCAGACTCGTGTATGAAAAAATCACCAATATCAAACTGACCCTCCCGATAGAAATGACTGGCAACGATTTGATTGACAGTATGAATATCAAAATCAACATTACGATAAGCCTTTGATATATCAGGATTGAAGGATTTCTCAAGAATTTTTGGATACTTGCTTAAAGCACTGTTCAGTTCCTTTTGAGTGCCTTCCATCCGGCTGAGTGGAGCAATTTCTTTCAACTTGGCTTTTACTTCACCAAGGATCAACTTATAATCAGTTTCAAATGCATGACCCGATTGTATTCTAGATAATGTTTGCTCTATTTCTTGCCCAATTTGTTCAATTATTTCTTGAAATTTTGAGGACGATGATTTCTGCTTCTTTGTAACATGATCAAATGCATCTTTGATGCTACTCAGCTCCATTTGAAATTCTGAAGTTCCTGAATGGAGAAGTTGAAAAATTAATTAATGAATACCTATAAGAAGTAATAAAAGACCGAGTTTCCAAGCACGAGACTGATTCATAGAAGTGCAAATACCAAACAAAACAAGTGGAAACTCCACCTAGGTCATGCGGAGGTGGAAATGGATGAAAAGAATACAAGGATTAAAGGAAAAAAATTCCTCTAACCACATAACAAATAAACATCAACATAATAAAGCATGGGGTATGCATCAATATATATATCATCTTTCATTGGTGACGACAATGATAACAACTATGCTTATGCTGATGCTGTCGGTGACGTCTAGATTTAACTAGATTAAGGCAGGCAAGTACAAATGCACAGGCAACACCAAAAAAAAAAATAGGAAAGAATATTATTTTGAACATCTAAACAAAAATAGATCATTCCCAATGGAAGCAGGTACACCGTGGGAGGGCTAAACAATGGGGGATTGTTGGGGGGTTTGATTTCAATTTTTACCTTTCCTCCTCTTTTATTTAAATGTCCTTTCACTAAATATCCAATCAGAGACGCTATTTTGAAGGCAATTTGGGTGTACCACTACATTAGAAGTTCCAGACATGTTGGTCTTTTGGTCATGGGTGACTGTACACTTACAAGCTATGTTGCACAGTCACGGAAATGCAACACGACTTATTGACATGTGATTTTCCAGAAAAGTAGGATACAAACATGTCATCCCAGAAAAGTAGGAAACAGACATGTTATGAACATGTCCATTTAAATTCTTTAAATCCTTTTTTATACAAGACACAATACATGCCATATTGAACACTTACCCGATAAATGTCTATATAGCATCTCTCGACTGCTAGAAATTTAAAAAATATATTAAAAATAGGCACGCCGTGTAGCTTATTTGACCCATGTCATCAAGTGTCAGAGGATTGTCACTATTCGACAAGAAACTATATTTATTGGACACGGACACACTGTCCTAGTAGAAGTAAGGGTGAACAAAACTCTCGAACCGAACTGAATTGAACCGCGCACTTCTTAAGTTAAATAACCGAACGGGTGTTTGAATCGAGAACCGACGAGTTTGGTTTAATTCTTGGTTCTAAACCAAGAACCGAAAAAGAATCGAATCTCCCTAATTTTTTTAATTTTTATCTTATATAAGTCAAATTTTTTTTTTTTTCTAAATGAATTTGCTAACTAATTAATTTAATCCAACCTCAAAACATGATCTCACTATTCCTAATTTTTAGTCAAACCCAACTTAATCAAATTGACCTAAATTTACCAAAATCTCTTATTCTACCGTATTATCGTTTCTGCCATTCTATTATCGCGAACTCGCTATCTTCCTCTTCTTGTGATTTTAATAGTCAAATCTATGAACTCAACAAAGAGATGCACAAAAGATATCACGAGATTGGACTACATTATTGTAAGAGCTAAGATTGAACATGTCATGAATTAATGTAGCGCTTTTATAAATAAAAATAATAATTTATTTTACGAAACTCAAGAACCGAATAGAACCTAACCCGAATAGTTCCATAATTAAATTTAGACCCAACGGTTCCATTTACTAAATACCCGAAAATTCGGTTCGGTTCGGTTTCCTTTTGAACCAAACCGGACTATGTTCAACCCTAAATAAAAGTGTCAGTGCATCATAGATAAGAGGAAACGAAGTGACTGTGTAGAAGAGGAGAGGAAATGACGAAAATTGAAAAGGAAAATGATAAATATTTCTTTAGCTACTGCGGTGCTATTTTTTTTGAAGATAAAGGACACACGTGCTCGTGTAAGAGAAAAACAGACCATCCACATTTTGTTTTCAAGACCGGGGGGGGGGAGAGAGCCAGCTGGGGTCTCGAACAGGTGCAATCGAATTAAAAGGTTTGTCCATCCACATTTTGTAGGTTATACCCAAACTTTTCATTTCTGCAGCAGGGGTTCTAAAACTTTTAATTCAATTGCACCTGGAGGACAAATCTATTATTTTACTACAAAGTTAAAAAAAAATCTTCGTCGGCAACCTCCACTTCGCCGCCACTTTGCTTCTCTCTCCCAAGCCCACTACATCTTCTCCTCATGCATAGTGGTGGTTAATCTTCTCCTCTATCGAGGCAATTAATCTTCTTACTACTATAATCTACTTGGAATCTCATTCACCAGTTGTATTATTGGGTTCATGATTTATGATGCATCAATATTCGAGCACGCAAAACTATCTTACAAATCTAACTCAAACACGGGACCCTATCTCCATTCAATTCCACAATTCAAACATCAGTGAAAGGTACTAAACAAAGAATAAAATGTGCTGCAATTTATGCTCATGGACGATTGCTTTTGAAAGAAATGAGCTAGCCCAATGTTAATAGCATATTACAATAGGAGATTATAAAATGGCAACCAAGTGGAAGTGAGAAGAATGGGAACTTGTATAATCAATACAATAACAAAAAAAAATGTTGCATTATTAAATATTGGGAAAGGGAAAATTGGGAGAAATGATTCCAAAAGTGTAGAAATTGGAAATAGTTTGAACAATCTAGCCACAAGGTTTAAGAATCTCTAGTGAAATTGCTAATGCCTAGAATAATAGCAGACGCATCTTCATCCCCGAAAACAATTTATTGCTGGAGTCTTCAAAGAAGAATGAAAATGAAATTTTCTTGTTAGAAATTGGCTCTCACCGAATTAATAAAACATGAGTTCGTGTTACCTCAATCGTATTTCCATTTGGTGCTTCTGGTATGTTTTATATTGATGTTGTGGTGTATTTCAGCTATACTGGTTAACCTGCTTCGTTTCCACCATGGCTAAAGCAGTAAAAAATCTGAATAAGGATATCCTCATCGAAGCGGGGTGGGCAAGTGTAGGTGAAGGAGAAGATGTAGTGGGCTTGAAGAGAGGAGAATGACAACGTAGAGGCGGTTGCTAGGGAGGAGAAGAAGATGAAATGGGTAGGTGGGGTGCATATTTCTCTTTTCTTTCTTTTCTTTTTGGGTTTTTATTTGATTATTTCAATTGTTTATAAGAAAAAAATGTAAAGTTACATCTTTACCCTTCATTTAATTGGGCAAAATAAGTCGATTTTTTAATTTTGTGGTCAAAGATTTGTCCTTCAGGAGCAATCGAATTAAAAGGTTTGGAACCCCCAATTGCAAAAATGGAAGGTTAGGGCATAATTTGCAAAGTTTTGAAAGGTTCGAGACCCAGCTACCACTCTACCAAAAAAAGCTTGTACTTTATAGTTTAAGAAGCTCATCTACTGATTTCTACACATGCTATAGCCTCGAAAGTGTTACCCATACATTACTTGTCTACTTGTAATCTTTAATCTTCATGGTTATGAGAATCAGATTAGAGACAATTGGATCATTATCAAGTCCAGCTGAATTTAATTTTTTTGTTTTGTGAGCACGCACGTCTCATTACACATTGAATTGGAAATAACATCTTAAATTACAAAAGAAGACATAGCTCACCTTCTCAAATTACACGGGGAATCAATCAATGACATAAAAAGAAACTCATGAACAAAATTTTCTCAAACTTCAAAACTTAAACAACAAAAGTGAGAACATGGCAACAAAATGAGCAATCCAAAACTACAAGCAAGGCACACTGGTCTGCTTATCCTGGAGATCATAATTTTTGTACTGGTATATATTCAGAAAAAATCAGAATTACCATAAGCTTTTAGTAACTTCCAGAAAATATATCAGTTAACCCTGCAGTAATTTGAGTAATTTATGTACTAAAGATAATTAGAATTTCTATATGCATATCAACCATCAATCCAATTTCAGAAAGTAAATAGTCAATGTCCAAACAGAAAATTAAATGTACATAAGAGGTAAACCACGAGGACAACCTGATAATGTTTGATAAGGCTGCTCAAACTGTCTTTAATCAAATTCAGGGTTACAAATACCTGGAATAGACAACAAACATATATTAATGGGATGTTGCTCAAGGTGAATTGCATTGGTGTGGGATATAGAGCGANGTATATATTCAGAAAAAATCAGAATTACCATAAGCTTTTAGTAACTTCCAGAAAATATATCAGTTAACCCTGCAGTAATTTGAGTAATTTATGTACTAAAGATAATTAGAATTTCTATATGCATATCAACCATCAATCCAATTTCAGAAAGTAAATAGTCAATGTCCAAACAGAAAATTAAATGTACATAAGAGGTAAACCACGAGGACAACCTGATAATGTTTGATAAGGCTGCTCAAACTGTCTTTAATCAAATTCAGGGTTACAAATACCTGGAATAGACAACAAACATATATTAATGGGATGCTGCTCAAGGTGAATTGCATTGGTGTGGGATATAGAGCGATGGAAATATATTCTTTAATTTTAGAAAAAGTTAAAGAATTTTCTCGTCCCAACCATCTGCATACCAAGAAAGACAACTTGTCCAACTAGGCCATTGTAAGATACTAGCATAAACTCAAAATAACATCGTCATCAACATAGTATGAGAGTTAAGAAGGCTTTAGAATGACACTGTTCCATTCTCCTGCGCGTGATAAGCTTTGCCTCGCCATCAAAGCCTCAATTCACATGCAAAGGCCTGTTACAGCAAGCCTTTGCATGTGAATCAGCCGCGCAGCTGACAACATTATTTAATTATTATTTTTTTTGTCTTTTTCTATTTTTGGTGTTTCAATTGTTTTGTTTAGTATTTTTTATATTTTGGTCTTTTTGTAATGTATTATTTTTATCTCTTATTTTGCATTAATAATTTTTAATATACGTGTATTACATTTTTTTGATATTAATAATAATATCGCAAATTTCATAT
>CAIGRL010139984.1:0-12593 GCA_903798325.1 Fraxinus xanthoxyloides
AACTTATCGTTTTATTTTCGAAGAATACTTAATGACTTTATTATCGATAAATTTCACGAATATCGATGTTTAATATTTTTTTTAAATTCAGTTAATTCCGCAAACTATTTAAGAAATTCGCGATAAAAGAGAATGACGTAGCAATCCGGTTCACGGAACTCGGGGCATTACAATATAACTAAATATCGAGATATGATTGGATCTCTTCTTTACTTAACCACAAGTAGACCCAATATTATGTTTAGTGCATACTTATATGCTAGATTTCAATCTAACCCTAAAGAATCACACCTTTGTGTCGTAAAAACGGATCTTTCAATGTCTTATGGCACTAGAACTTTAGGTCTTTGGTTTTTAAAGGGCACTCGCTTTAATTTACTTAGATATTCGGATGTCGATTGGACCAATTGTACAATCGATAGAAAAAGCACTGACGAAACTTGTCATTTTCTAGGTGTCGCACTTGTGTTGTGGTTTAGTAAGAAACAAAACTTCTTTGCACAAAAGGGGATATTACACTAGAGTTTGTGAATACGAAAAACCAGTTAGTCAATATTCTCACTAAACCTTTAGCGCTTGATGGATTTTCGCACATTCAAATATGTTTGAAAATTATTGATGAATTTGAGATACATGGATAAATCATATAGGTGTTTAATTGATCATGAGATTGTTGGTTTTATGTGAAAAAATTGTTTATACCATTTTGTCTTAAAAAAGACATGAGGACGTCCAGATTAATACATGACAGGATTGTGGACGTCTGGATGCTTGCGTCCAGATTGGTAGAAAATCCCAGTTACAGTGGCGGACGTCCGAAAGTGATAGCCCAATGACAATTAACCAAGAGGATGATGAATTAATTTTTTAAAACTTTTTCGGAGAATTAATCTAAATTCAAACAAGTAAAGACTAAATAAACCAATTCAAATAATAAGTGCAAATATGAAAATGATAAATAAAATGAAGAGATAATGCAAACGATGTAATTGTGAACATTTGGTCCAAAACAATGATCTACGTACTCAGTTATCAAGCTCTCTGGCATGACCAAGATTTTTTCATTATATTGATTGACTTATGGTTCAATTTAACCCTTTACAGTAGTTCTGATGACTTACAAACAAGAAGCACCGATCATTATAGGATGGGGGGACCGTCAATTTTGGACACTATCACCTCAATTAAAGGATGGAAAGAGGAGTTTTTCTTTGTCAGATTTGCAGTTCCATCCTGCCGAGGTGGATAGAGAGGACATAGTCCCTACTCTTTATCGCTCTTTCTATAAGTAATAACTAGCTTTGCTTCTAATTTAGGTCTTTTGTATTAAAACTGTTCTTCTAAGCTTTCCTTTTCCCTTTGTAGTTTACGGACCTTGCCATCTGAGCTCAGTTATTCAAGGACAAATAGATTCCATCTAAGCTATCCCCAACAGACAAAGGTTTTACAAGTTCGTGATTTCGAACTCAAATTTGTTTCAGGCAGGTTTACTTCGGACACTACCACCAACCTCAACATTAAGCTGACCTGCTAGCTCAGCCTCCACTTTTTCTCGTAAGTCAATTCAGTACTTGATTTTTATTTTTACTTAGAGTTTTGGAACTAACACCTTTATTAACTTTTGTCTAAGGTCAAGTTCCAGACACGCTAAACTTTCGAGCAGTGAAGACGATTGCACCAGCTAAGGCTACTAAGGAAAGAAGTCTCTGCTAAGGTGCTTGAAGAGGTCGGGCCTGAGGTTGAAGCTAAGCAATCTCTTGTAAAGAGTTGTCGTTTCGAAGAGCTGTTAGCTACGCCCACTCTTGTAGCACCTTTCAACTCTCCTCATCATATACCTTTGGCAATTTCCACCACTACCACGACCTCTTCTTTGAGGTCCTAAAAGAGATGCCTTGATCTACAGAGGTCAAATATGGAGGATTTGGTGGGGCGCCGACCTGAAGTTTACTTGGACTTCCTTCGAGCTCCTTCTCTGACGAGGGAATCAATTGTTGTGCTTCCTTTTCCTTTGAGGGAATCTGCTGCCCTTATGACTCGAAGTTGGAATGATCGAGAGCAACAGTTCTTAACTGAGATATCCTTTGGGGAAAACATTATCTCTGTTCTTCTCAGCTCAACTCTACAACCACAGGGCAATCCTTCACATGATGTCAGTAACTGAGAAGGTAAATTTCTGAATTCTTAATATCGTATCATTATTATTATTATTGTGACTTTTAACACAACGTTCTCTGCTTTTCAAGTTAAGGCTGAACTTGACAGAATGCTCGAGTTAAGGGATCAGTCAAATGTTCTTTTTAAGAAAGTAGAAGCAGAGAAGGTGATCTTTGCTGAGAAGGAGAAAAACTATGAAGATCGTCTGAACATAATGGAGGAATAGCTCAATGTCCATCTTACTACAGAGCTGAAGCTTATGGACGACGCCAAAGTTCTACAAATATGGGAAGAGAAAGCTTGTGCCCAAGCTGATAGTGAAAAGGACAGAGCTGAAAAAGCAACAGCTCGGGCAACAGCGGCCATAAGAAGAGTAAATGAGGCTGAGCTAAAGGCTTCCAAGACTGTGGAGGACTAGAGGGCCTCTCCTGAGTTTTATGCCTTGGCTCAGGATGCCTACGTGCTAGCCTTAGGAGAAATCATTAAGTACATCAATAAGGAGCGGCCGGATTGGGATACTGCTTTCTTGCCAGAGGCATACAAAGAGCAAAAGGAAAAACTAGAACAGATGTCCGAGGCAGCTAGAATTCGAATCACTCCCGCCAAGTAAGATGCAGCTCATGTATACGTTCCTCCCCAAGACCCCCTAACCCAGTATTTTCTTTTTGTACTTAGTTTTTATTAGGTCTTTAAGAATTTATTATAAAGTTTTTGTAATTTCTTGATTTAATGAATGTAATTCCAGTTTGCTCGTTAAATGTTTTTCACTTCAGCAATAATTTATTTCTTGAAATTTATATATTTTTCCGGGGCTGAATGTTTGCAATGCATGCGACATTAGTTTTTAGATATTTCTTTATAAGAAATTTTTACATCTTATGCAACCTTAGGTCGGCCTTCTCATGAGCAGGGCTTAGATTTTTCCTTATAGGAATTCACACTACGTGTTGAAGCACATGCAACCTTAGTTCGGCCTGCTTATGAGCAGGGCTTAAGTAGTTCCTTATAGGAACTTCCACTAATTGTTGCAGCACATGCAACCTTAGTTCGGCCTGCTCATGAGCAGGGCTTAGGTTTCTTCCTTATAGGAATTCGCACTAAGTGTTGCAGCATATGCAACTTTAGCTCGGCTTGCTTACGAGCAGGGCTTAAGTAGTTCCTTATAGAAACTTCCACTAAGTATTGCAACACATGAGCAGGGCTTAAATATGCCAACGATCCTGTACTTTTGAAACATATATTTTATTATGAACAACATGCAATACAAAGCATAATCATCATTTTACTGATAATGTTTTTTGAGGTGCTCTGCATTCTAGGGATGCAGTAGAGTTCTTCCTTCCATATCTTCTCCTTCATAAGCCCCTCTGAGTAGTACTTTGGTTACTTTGTAAGGACCTTCCCAGTTAGGTCCTAGAGACCTAGATTATAGTTCTTTTGTTGCCAAAAAGATTTTTCTTAATACAAGGTCGCCAACCTTGAATTCTCGTTTTTTAACTTTTTATTGTAATACCTTGCATTGCATTGTTTGTATACTGCATTTTTGATTTCAACCTCATTCCTTTTTTCCTCTATCAAATTCAATTCTCCTCGTAACACCTGCTCGTTCCCATTTTCACAATATGTCATTATCTGAGCATAGGGGATTCCTATCTTAAGAGGGATGATAGCTAGGGGGTTTCCTTTGTGCTATTCCTGGGTGTAGTGCGATAAGACCACAATACACTAGGGAGTTCCTCAACCCATCATCCCTTAAAAGCATCAAGTTTAGCTTTCAGAGTATGCTTGATGATCTTATTAATTGCTTCAACTTGACCATTAGCTTGAGGGTGATTTGGCGTAGAGAAGTGCTTCCGGATGCCAAACTCCTCACAAAAATTAGTGAAACGATGGTTGTCGAATTTTTTCCCATTGCCAATCACAATGGAGTGTGGTATTCCGAATCTGCACATGATGGATTTCCAAATGAATTCGGTTGTCTTTTGCTCAGTTATTTTAGCCAAATGCTCAACTTCCACCCATTTAGTGAAGTAATCTACTGCCACAATTGTGAACTTCGTCCCTTCTTTTCCTATTGGCATGGGGCTAATAAATCAACCCCCCATTTGGAAAAGGGTCATGGTGTCATTACACAATTCAGCTCTCTTGGGGGAAGATTGATATTGGGGGAAAAACGGTGATATCTGTCGCATTTCCTAGCGAACTCCAATACATCTTTTTTCATGGTAGGCCAAAAATATTCTTGTCATAAAATTTTATGAACTAAAGACTATCCTCCAACATGATTTCCTAATATTCCTCCATGCACCTTATCTAGAGCATTTAGTGATTCTTCCTCATTCAAGCATCTAAGCAAAGGTATAGAATATCCACGCGTATACTGGAAGTCATCGATCAATGTATACTTAGCAACCCTTACTCGAAGTTTCCTTGCAATAACAAGATCTACAGGACATAAGCCTGTTTTCAAATATGCAATGATCTCATCCATCCATGTTGGTTTGAGGTCGGTCATGACAAGAACCACATTCGATTCTTCAATGGCATAATGAAAAATTTTTCCTACTGGGATGATATCAAATTCCTCAATTCCTTGACTCGTTTCTAGCCAAGCTAAAGTGTCGACATGGCCATTTTGAGTTCGAGGAACTACTCGATCTGTACATTTTCAAAGTTTCTCATCTCTCGCTTAATAATTTGGATGTAATTGTTCATAATTTCTTCTTTTGCTTGGTAAGCTTCGTTGACCTACTTGACCACAAGCTGTGAATCGCTATAAACTATCAAATGGTCTACCCTCATTTATCTTGCCATTCGCAGGCCAACTATGATGACCTCATATTCGGCTCCACTGTTCGAAGCATTGAAATCAAATAGCATTGCTTCACAGGACAATTGGTGGTAAAGGCTGATCAAAATAATTCTAGCTCATGCTCGTACTTCAATGGAGGACCCGTCAACAAAAAGTTTACAAGGCATATGGTGATGCGATTCTTCTGTTGGGTCCGAATTGAACTCTGCCATGAAATCGACGAGAGCTTAACCTTTTATGGAGATGCGTGACTTATACCTTATATCAAATTGACCGAGCTCTACTAACCATTTAACTATTCTTCTCGGAGTATCAAGTTTTTGTAAAACCTGCCTTAACAGATAATTAGTTAAGAGCTCGATAGGATGCTTCAAAAAATAAAGTCTCAATTTTCGAGCTACTATGAGTACTGCATAAGCTAATCTCTCCAATGGGGAGTAATGGAGTTCGATCTCATGCAAGGCTTTGCTGACGCAGTAAACAGGATGTTGTACTCCTTCCTCCTCCCTGGTTAATATCGCACTTTCTACATGTTCAAATATTGCCAAATATAACATCAACGTCTCCCTTGCTTTTGGTTTTGATAACACTGGTAGTTGTGCTAAATACAACTTCAACTAATCAAAGGCGAGCTGGCACTCGAACGTTCATTCAAATCTTTTTCCTCCTCTAGTACATCAAAGAAGGGTTTGCATTTATCTATTGATTTTGACATGAAGCGACTGAGGATGGCTATTCGTCCTGTCAAGCTCTAGACTTCATTAGGTCAGGTTAGGGGGCTCATTTCAATAATGGACCTTATTTTCTCTGGATTTGCTTCAATCCCTCTACAATTTACTAAATAACCCAAGAATTTTCCCGATCTCACTCCAAAGGAACATTTATGTAGGTTCAGCTTCATTCCATACTTTCTCAAGATTTGAAACATTTCGGCAAGGTGTTGCTGATGATCTCGAGCATTCGTGATTTCTATCAGCATGTCATCGACATTGATCTCCATGGTCTTGCCAATTTGGTTGACGAACATCGAATTAACCAGGCATTAGTAAATAGCTCCAGCGTTCTTGAGACCAAAAGGCATCATTTTATAGCAGTAAAGATCTCGGTCAGTAATAAAGGCCGTGTGTTCCTGATTTAGTCCAAACATAAGGATTTGATTATATCCTGAATACGCATTCATAAAACTGAGCAACTCATGTCCAGTCGTTGCATCCACCATCCGGTTTATTCGTGGTAGTGGAAAACTGTCCTTAGGACAAGCTTTATTCAAATCAGTAAAGTCGATACACGTCCTCCAATCTCCATTACTTTTCTTAACCAAGATCGGGTTGGAAATTTACTTTGGATATTTTGCTTCTCGGATAAACCCATTATGGAATAATTTATGCACTTCTTTGTTTAGAGCTTCATGCCTTTGTAGGTTTAGAGGTCTACATCGTTGTTGCTTAGGTCGCACCAAGGGATCAATGCCTAATTTATGACACATGATCTTTGGAACAATTCCCTTCATGTCCAAGTGATCCCAGGCAAAAAAATCAAGGTTTTCTCGAAGGAAGTTGATGATTTGAGTTCGAAGAGGTGACTGCAGCTCATTACCTATTCTGAGCTCCCTTAGTAGATTCTGTGTTCTGACTCCCACAGTATCCAATTCCTCCACAGCCTCTCCTCCTTTCAACCTTAGATGTACGTCTAACGGGTTGAGATCGGGCTCTTTCGTGTACACCATGTGAACTTCATAGGGACATCAAATTTCTACCTTTTTGAATCAACCTTTACTTGGCACTTTTTAGCGATGTCCCTATTCCCTTGACATTCCCAACACCATGAGGTGTGGGGAATTTAAGAGAATAATGGTACATTGATACAATTTTCCCAAGGTTGAACAGTAGAGGCTGCCACATAATAGCATCATAAGGGAATTTTGAATCTAAAACCAAAACTCAGCGTTAAGCTTAGTTCGGCGAGGGGCCTCTCTGACCTCAATGGGGAGCTCGATTAGTCTTTTTGCTCCTGAAAGAGCACCACTGAGTCCCATGACCATGTTTGGATAAGGTTGCAGGAAATTTAGAGGAATTTCAATCCACTTCAGGTGTTAGTGTAGAGTATGTTAAGAGAGCTTCTTGTGTCCACTAAAACTTTGGGAAGATTAACTCCGGATATAGGAAAGGAAACTACTAAGACTCCAAGATAAGGATTTGGGTCTATTTCCTTTTCTGCAAACAAGAACTAATCTTCAGTCACCTTCTTACGATGTTTTTCAGTAATACCTATCTCAGATAGATCGGCTACAATAGGTCTTTTGAACCTTGATTCCCCTGTCCATTGATGTTGTTGGCTTTTCAACATTTGGACTCGAGGACCAGGTAGGTTAACATTGCAAGCCATTGTCTCGACCTAGTTTTCACGTATCATGCCAGTCCATTTGGAGTTTGGAATTTAATACAATAATGATATATTGAGGTGGCAGCTTACAACTCGTGTAGTATGGGCCTTCCTAATATGGCATTATAATTCGAAGGGAGACTATGACAATGAAGTCGGCTAAGGTCCCTCTCTTGCAAGGGGGTTCACCTAGCTCCCACTTAACACGATTTGTCCTCAGGCTTCGTTAGGGTCTTCAGAGAACCCATGTAACCTTCTGAGATATGGTTGGAGGCAACGTTCCTATCCCCATTTGTTCCAAAGTTCGAGAGTACAGCACATTAACCGAGCTCCCATTGTCTACCAAGGTTCGATGTACTTGTACTCCTGCAACAGTCAATGCTATGATTAGTGCATCACTCTGATCCTGTAGAACTCCGTGTGCATCTTCTTTTAAAAATTCAAACCATTCCAAGTATGTCACTGTGCTGACCTTTGATTCTTGATGTATCACATTATGGTTTTGCTAAACGGCGCATTGCGGGCCAACCTACGCCTAGCTCTCCGTGACCCCTCAAGGCATTGATTACCTTCTATCAAGGTTCGCATATCAGTTCGATGTGGTAGATCCTGAGTTTAGTTCGAACTTGCTGGGTCATCCCTTGTTAGCTAGTTTGTTGGATTTCAGTCGGGTTTGCTTCTCTGGTCTTAGCTACGAACTCCTACAAGTGACCTCACTGGATGAGTGATTTCACCTCTTCTTTCAAGTTTCTACAGTTATCGATGTTATGCCATGTCATCATGTGATAACGGCAGTCCTTCCCCTAGCTTTTCCTAGTCAACTCCTTTCTTCGAGGTAGAGGTCAATAAAATGTCTCTTTCTCCTCGACTTTTAGGAAAACTTCTTCCAGAGTAGCACTCAATGGATGGTATTCATGAAATTTGTCGGGATACAGTCTCGAGTGGCCTTGATCCCTTCTATATCTTCTTTTCTCACAACCAGAGTCTTTATGTACTTGTTTTCCTTTGGCCATTGTGGAGACTGTGGATTTTGCTTAAGATCCTCTTGATCGGATGTGGCTCCTTCCGTACTTATGTACTTCTCAACTCAGTCCAACAATTCATGATACGTTCGAGGTATGTCCTCACGAGCAGACCACCAGAATCTTGTTTTTGATCTTAACCTTGAGAGAATTGCCATAAGTGTAGCATCGTCAGAAATTTTTCTACTTCCAAGGATTGTTTATCGAATCTGGTCAGGTAACTTTTGAGTGAACGGGAAGAAATGATATTGCAAGATCGTTTCAACTTTTTATGGATCTTTGGTGTAATCTTCTAAACCACCTTTAGGCTTTGTCTCCCAAAGTTAGGGAGAAAGCGCGGCACATTATGACATTCCCAACTCCTTGTAATTCCATCCAGGAAGTGTATTTGGCCAAATGAATCAGGGGATCTCCTTCCCCTTCATACCCAGTCAGTTGTGGCACTTTCAACTTTCTAGGTAGGGGTTCTGCCATGATGTCCTTAGTGAAGGGAGAATGGTATTTTGTGAGGTATTCTTCCATACTCTTTTTGCTTCTAGCTTCCAGATCAGCTGTGCATTTCCTCAAGGCACTCATCTCAGGTTCTGGTCGTTCCACAGGGTGATTAGTACGTGGCTTGTCATGTTTGTTTGTGGGTGTTAAAGAGTATTAAGAACCTAGTCGATTAAATACACTATTTGTTCTCCTAGCAGTTGGTTTTGCCATTAGACGAGAGCTCTTGACTTCTTCAGTTCGACTTTAGGAAGATTCTTAGCCCGAGAACTGGAGAGTCCTTCTGGTGGGAAGATATCTAGTTCTTTCTTGGTGAGGAGATTCCACCTCAGTATCATGTGGTGGATTATGAGTTTGGTTATGGCCTAGTCTACCGACAGCGTTTGTCAATGTCTCAATGGCTTCCCTCATTGCCACCATTTGAGGGTCAGTAGTTTCATTTTGACCATATTTTATTCCAACATTTTGTGGGTTGCTGATTTGTTCAGGAAGTCTGTAAGAATGACTTTCAAATGTTGAAAATCTATCCATGATATTGTTACTTTGTGGGTTTTATAGAGATATGGGGTTGTATTTTTCCAAGTTGAAGCCCTCCTTCTAGCGACAAACTATTGACATTGAATATTAGATATACAACTTTCAAGCTAACTTAATGGAAAAATATGGATGTGATTAATGTATCATCAAATGATTACAAATGGTAATACAATAGTTCCCTTTTTCTTGTCAAATGAGATATTTGAAATATGAGAAATATAAGAGAGTTTTTAATGTGTTTAACTGTGTTTCCCTTTCCTTTCCTCCTTGCCATTTTCTCCTTTTATAGGACAAAATATGCATGCATACTGCACTTCCTATCTTGTCAACTACAAATCCAAGCTCAAGAAGTACACTTGTTGGTGCAATTAGATTGGTTGTTGAGATCAGTCTGTCAGATCATTATGAGTTAATTTTACAGGTGGTCCCTAGTAATTAATGAATTACTTAGGAGATGAAGCTAAGATGTCTAATTGGAGGATTATGTGGGCGCTGACGTAAGGCCTCTTCATGTGTATTTCCTTGATTGGTAGTTCATATATTATGTCAGTGATCCTCAATCATTATGTTCCCTTTGACCTTGAATAACTACACAGGCTTCTTGTGCAAGCCAAACTATTGCCAAGCTAACCTTGTCCAACTGAGCTCACATTAATATATGTTTATCACTACAAACATCCGAACTAATCAACATCGGATATCGAACGCCAACAGGCTCTTTTGCCCCCTCTAACTCTATATATACAGACATTTTTTTGCATTCATTCTAATATTCTTTAATAGAATTAAAGTAAGACATTTTTAGCAAAATCTCTTTGAGCCTACATCTTATTTATTTCATCAAATTATTTATTGCGAAAAATCTTGATTGATTAAATCAACTTCTGAAATCATCTTTTCATCGACGTTTTCTCATCTAACATTCAAGTTCTATTTTTGAATAATTCATTGAAGTGTTAGCCTATGTTAGAACTCAATTCATTGTGCATTATCTATTAAGTGAGAGGTTCAAATTGTAAAAATAATCTTCAAATCCGTGGGTCGTATTGAGATCCCTTGAAAACCTCAATAGTGTGGGTCATATTAAGGTCTCGTAAAATCAATATTGTATAAAGATGGTGCTCTTTATTTGTAAATCACTGAAAGTATTGTAAAAGGGTTGGATTGTATTACAAGTCAATCAACAAAGTGAAAAGACCTTGTTTGTGTCGGAGAGTTTGGTAACGAATGACGCAGATCATTGATTTGGATCGAACCTCTACAATTATATCGTTTGTATCATATCTCTCTTTTTACTTATCATTTTTATATTTGCGCATATCATTTGATTATTCTTTTATTTTGTAACTTGGTTGAATCTAGAATAATCTTTTGAAAAATTTTGTAAATACTAATTAACCCCCTCTTAGTTAGTTATTCTTAAGCTATCACTTTTTATTTGATTGTATTAAAAGGCCCAATGAATTAGGATTTCCCTGTTGGTCCAAGTCATTTTGAGATAAACAGATCATTTACGATGAAAAGGCTATGCTTCAAGAGAACGATTCCAAGTTCTTGCAGAGTGGAACCATACGGTACTAGACACGAAATAGATCTTCCAAAGAAAAATGTCTTTTTTATAAGCCAATTTATTTTGGACCCCGCGAATCTGCTCTTTTTCCTTATTCAAAGATCATTCCCTTAGCTCTATGTTTTCACATCGAAAATTATTTGTAAATGAAATATGTTAAATGGGATTCTTACTTCCCAAACATATCAACATACATCTATATATAAACATTAGTTTATCAAGAATACACAAGTAAAACACTTCGAATTGTTGATTAATCATTAGAGATCGCTTAGAACCCATAGTTCATTATCTAGTGGACCTTTCCATTCTAATACTTCATCTGAGAGATATCAGTAATTATCAAATTTGTTCATATCAAATGGAACACTATTGGATGACAAAGACATTTATGAGAAAGAGATGGCTTTTCCGAATAAAATGAAAATCGGATTCATGTAACAGGGGAAAGATTTCCCATTCCTTAACCAAAAATATGTGGCCATGAAAAAGAATGAGGGATTAAGTAGAATATAATTGATTGGGTGGTAGATTTGTGAAAACACTTCTTTCTTCCATATTTTGGGCCTTAGCTCCATGGAACAACATGTTACTACTAAAACATGGAAGAATTGAAATATTAGATCAAAACACTATGTATGGATTTTACAAACAGCCTAAACAATAATTCTCGAACAGTGAATAACCAATTCAAATTTTCACAATCAAAAAATACTGAATTCTCTTTCGAATAGGCACTGAAAGGAAAAGAAAGGTTGGAATGCCAACGTCGTCTATTATTGAATTTGCTTAACACAATAGTACACATTTTGGGAATGACCAGTACTAAAGTAACTAAATGGGTAAGTCGTCAATTCCTTAACTATGTAATCTGATGGGTTATAGGCGGACATTTTACCAAAGATTTATAATCTACAGTTATGTAATTTCTATTGAAGCGTATACTCGAGGTAGGTACGGGATGGGATATTTTAAAACACACTCCACATTCATTTGATAGAGAAGATCAACAAGATTTCATGATTGATGCTGAACTTATTCCAATTCCAAGACCTAGAATCGAATTGATATTGATATACCGATTCGATCCAACTCTCTTATTGAATTGTTCATTCAATGAGCATTCTCAATACTGTGCCTTGAAGATGACTCTAACCTCCACATTCTTTAGCACAAGATTTTGAGTCTCACGTGCCTACCATTCTCACCAAGGCATTTTGAAAGTAAATCATATTCAATGAATATGATATCTATCTAGTGTAATGCATGGAATATACGACAAGTGTAGAGTATTTCTATTGATCGGCCGAGACGGACATCCAATTGCTTCGGTCTAAATTATCCGGAGAATGCCGTATATATCAAAAAGATGGCCAATCAAACCAATTTATTGATTCAATATAAGCTCAAAGAGATGAAAAGGGTCCCAAATAACAAGATATATGTGAAAAATAAGTCCAACTACGCCTATTTCTAATCCTAAATGGAATGGAACGACATTGGGATCCTTATGTTAACATAGTATCTCTTCAGATTCATTCGAATGACCTTTGAGAATGTATACAACCCATTTTCAATCTGATCCAGTATGAAATGAACTTATAACCATGGAATCGACTTGATC
>CAIGRL010139990.1:0-10549 GCA_903798325.1 Fraxinus xanthoxyloides
ATACCAATCAAACACACTTAATTACAATTCCTTGTAAAACAAGTTCTAGGCAAATATTTTCCCTGAAATTCATTTTCTTTCCACCCTATTTTCCAAGGTGCAATCAAACGGACCCTTAGTGATGATATGTGACTTTTTGAAGAAATGGAACGTGTTACGATATTTTTTGAGGGAGTGGATCCATGGCATTGACTTGGAGACTATTTTCAGTAAGAATAATGCTTAGAAAATGTCAAATTTGTCAATTTTGAAGTAATAAAAACTTGTTTTTGAGGTTTTTTCAAATATTGTTTCTGATTATAAAAACTTATGAGCGAAGAAATAATCGAAAAGGAAGAAGAAAAGTGCTTAATTGTACTAAAAGTCCTCCATAATTGTTTATTCTCGCACTTATGTTCTTGACATTTTTTTGTTGCATTTTTATCCTTAATTTTCTGTTAATTAGTATATCTGGTCCCTAATGAGGGTTTGTGTTCAGATATTTTCTTGTCTCTCGAAAAAAGTTGCAAATATAATTACATAATTTTGTGTTTGTTATTTTTTGTTTACTTAAAAATATAAGCGATAAATAAGTATTTTTACACCTTCCTCAAGGTACAACCACCTATAAATTGACATATGGGTGATATTATTAAATATTTAACACAACATATTTACCACTTATTTTGGAAAAAAAAAATGAAATAAAATCTTATCAAAATCCCAAAAAAATTTAGAATTAGAAAATAATTTCAGAGGTAAATGATCAAGTTAAAAATAAAAAATAAAGGAATATTTTAAACGTGAATGACAAATGAGACATATATTATTGTAGAATAGAATACCAAATAAATGTACAATAATACAAACTAAAGATAAGGAAGAAATTACTTTTGTTAATAGGGGTTAACATTGACATTTTAATATAATTAGAGAAATTAGAAGCAAAACTGAAAAGCTCTCATTTTACAGTTTCTCAAGATTTGGGGGGTGTTTGGTGGGGATTTAAATTAGATTTTCAGTAGATAGTAATATGAATTTTTGAAATGTGTGATTGAAAAGTCGTGGAACCTTTAAAAGATGTGATTAATATTGATTGTTTGACTTAGATTAAAATTAGATTTTAATCCAAAACAAACAAGCTGATTGGTGCAGATTATTTAATAATTAGCTTTTGAACTTTTTTAAGTTTACCGAACACAAAAAATGCATGTACTTGATTGAAAAACAGAAGTTAAGCTCTAAAAACCTAACAAGCATGGAAATTATGTTGCATATTCGTATACAGATCAAATCATGCTCTTGTTTGATTCTTCTTGTATACAGATCCGAATTATATTTATCTATTATTCTTCTTGTAATTCATTTAAAAGCATGTTAGGTTAGATATGTTTTGTATTGGATGAAGATGAACCACATTTTTTTTTTTATTTCTAATTCAAGACTAGTTATTTGGTACTTCTTGCCTTTTTTTGATTAATTTTGCATACATATTGTATTATTTGATTGATTGACCACTAATTAGATAATTAATTGTTTGTTGTAATGTTGAAAAACTCACAATAAGATTAGAACGAAGTAAAATAACATATATGCAATAAATGTCAAGAATAATATTTATCACGTGTGCAATCATATAGATAACATAAATTTTAATGCATTCTAATAATTCGAATTCTAGTTAAGAATAAATTCGAGTCGTTGTTTGGATGTATTTAATTTCCTTTGGAAAAGAAAATTATATATCATAGTTTTATCGATTGTTAAGAACGTATAGATAAAACTATATTACAAATTAAGAATTGAAATAGATGGCAACAGGCGGATTCGAAATCCAACTCAATCATCCATAGTTTGATACAAAATACTTTTTATAATTTATTAAAATTAGTTGAGAATAAATCAAATCAAAATTATTTTGTTTTACATAATTCGAATTTCATATGAAATTAATAAACTTGA
This sequence comes from Fraxinus xanthoxyloides, assembly GCA_903798325.1. Taxonomy (NCBI): domain Eukaryota; kingdom Viridiplantae; phylum Streptophyta; class Magnoliopsida; order Lamiales; family Oleaceae; genus Fraxinus; species Fraxinus xanthoxyloides. Next base: position 1,942 of record CAIGRL010139990.1, read on the forward strand.
ATTGAATTTATTTTCTATTGAACGATACTCTCAACTCCCTAAATTTATTATTTGCCAATCTCTCGTTCGCTTGCAGATTTCGCACGAATATATGTAACTATTGAAATAATTGTTGGAAGGAAAATGCTACATGTATATAAAGGTGTACACTTGGATTTACACCCCCTCACATGAATGGGGCTGGCACACATGCGCGGGTCACCCTCCATGTGAGGGGAGTGTAAACTCAGGTATACACCTCGAGGTGTGTACAATTATTATTTTCTTTATTGGAGACTTAAATAGTGAATATTTATATGTTATTTTATATTTTCATGAATTTAGAAACTTTTGCTTGCATTTTACTTTTTGGTCTATATATCAGAATGATAACTTTCGAGAATTTTTCAGGATTATAAATGAAAGATCACTTTGCCCCTTGTGCCACTTATCAGGGCCGGGCCTAGGCCAAAGCCATCGGGGCAGTGGCCTCGGGCTTCAAGTATGAATGGGGCCTTCAATTGAAAAACACGCCATGATAGAGACCCAATACTTACTAATTTATTACTTAAAAATTCATATAACTATAATTTTTTTGGTTGACTCTAATTAAATTTTATTCAAATTATTTTATTTCTCGAGTTTAATATACATGATTCATTACGTGCTATTAAATGAGTTCAATATTTCTACGGTAATATGGTTTAGTTTGATAACTAATTTTATAAAGAAGTAGTTTACTTTAATGAGCTTAACTTAAATTTGATTTATCCAAATTAACTTTTTTTGAGTCTATAATATTTAATTTATTACGAGTTTCAAAATGAGTCCAATATTGGTAGGGTAATTTTTGATCCTCCAATAGATATACATTTAGTCTAAATACATTATTGACCTTGAAACTATAATCCCTTAAAATCTCAAGTTTATTAAAAGGTTCTCGAATCAATATCATTAGAATCTAATTATGTTTCTCATCATAAAATAATATTAACTCTTCATATTATCATATAAACATATACATTTCTCACTATTTTGCAATCTAATCCCTAAAATTTGCACTTGTTGTACCCTAAAGTCACTCCTCCTTACGAGTCATCCTTGCAATATTCTTAGGACTTCAAATTATGGTTCTTAGAGCCTGTTTGGTACGACTTAAAATTCAATTAAAATTGAAAATATAGCCATTATTGGGTCCCACTCATCTAATAAAAGTCAACAATAATGGCTAGTTTTTCAATTTTAATCTCTACCAAACACCATTTCTCCGATTTCTAAATTACACCTTATTCGAGTTTTTCCAATTAATAATTTTAGATATTATTATTTGCACGGTGATAATATTTTTCAATCAACGGAATGTTATGCTAAAAATTATGTTATCCTTGTCTCTCAAGTCGTCGAGATAATTTTTTTTCCTACTCTATCATTTGAATTGTACCAAGTTTTTATCTAAAATATAAATATACTATTGAAATATTTAAGTATTTTTACACTTGTGAAAAAAAAAAATTATACAATGAGTTGTCTGAGACCTCAAAATTTCCAGTATCAGCACTCTCATATTCCTTTGTGAGGCAAAGAATTTTTCTGAAAACTTTATTTATTCTCACGTGGATTGCAAGTCCAATCTTTTTGTAATTTTATTATTTGTTTAGGTGAAGTAATTCTGTTCTCAAAGGTCTTGATTTTTTGACTCTGTTCTATATTATAAACACAATTTCACATTATTCAACGAAAAACACACACAATCAAGATTCAAGAACGAGGTTTCTCTCTGTCACCCGTTTGACAGAAAATTAATAGCTTCTTGTTTTTTGTCTCGTCGGTGAAACTGTACAAATTCAAAGAATTTAAACAGTTTTCTTAAAAAATAAAGAATATTTTCAAAGTTTTAGCTTTCGTTTTCCCTGTCACTGTCCTGGTTAATGGCCCACTAGGGTCCACTAGGGTTTATGAAAACCCCACTAATTCGTAATTCACAGAATCTTCCGTAAAATCCTTTAACCATTTTTTTTAATCCCTCTTAACCTCAAGCCCCGACCCGAAAAGGAAAAAGATTAATGATCAGAAATTCTGCCTTAACCTTGCACATTTGAAAGGCTCGATTTTCGCTCCAAGTTTCTGTTGTTCTGAATTTACATCAATCATGGTAATTTTCTCTCTCTAGTGTTGCCTCAATTTTTCTCTGAGTTTTTACGGTCTTTTTGTGCCTGCATTGTATGTATTCGTATATATACGCATCAGGATGCTGGTATTCCACACGACATTGTTGAATGTCTTTAATAACTTTGCATTAAAGGAAATTTTGCAGCATTCCGGCTTGAATTTTCTTTGTTCATTTACCCTCCTTTCCTGTCACTTTTCCTTGCCCTAGGAGTTGAAGTTTATGCTTGTTTCACGAATGGGTTTTTTGTTCTTTAAATTTTGCTCGCTCATTTAATGTGCTTGTACTTGGGCTTCAAAACCCCCTGATGTTTGGTTTTTGATGTTGTTTGGGAAGATTAGGTTCCTAAGTTTATAACAGAGGTTCCGTTTATGTTTTATGGCAAGACTTTCCTTGTTAACTGATGAATAATCTTCTTGTGCTGATTCTGCCAAAATATTTTCTCATTATCTCGTTTGGCCTTCCACAAGAAAGGGATGGACGGCCAATCAAAATCTGACAATTAAGTTGGTGAGTGTGTTTGGGAGTCTTAGGAATTTCGTTTCACAGAGAAAGATGTGTTCAAGTGTTTAGAATTGCTTACCCACACCCCCCCCAAGTGGTATTATGGGTGTGTATTCTGTTGTGAGGGTATGGACTATGGATATGTGACACTTGACGATTTTTTTAATGGAAAGATAGCGATGTGTTCATTGTGTTATATAAAATCCATTTATGATGGACTTAAAAAGTTTTGGTCTGGTCTCTACCAAGAATAAAGATGTATATGCTGAAGTACTGAATTTTCATTTCCAGTGAGTTATGTCAAGGAGTCTGATTAGAGTATACAGAAAGTTTTGTTACCAAAATGGGTGTATATTTTTCAAATTCTTTATATATAGATATATGATTTATCACTTTCTGTCAGTAGTGTTATAACAATATTAAATTTTCTTATTTTTTCCTCCAACGATCTTGTAGAACATGCCAGAGAAGGGGGAGATAAACTAAGCCCCTGTTTGGCGTAGATTAAAATATTAGAGTTTTATGGAAGATGAAATGTGTGACTGAAAAGTTGTGTCCCGTGGAATTTGTGGTTAAAATTAATTATTGATTTTAACTTAGCATTTTTGTGAATTTTTAATCAACGCCAATCAAGGGCTAAATAGAACTTGGTTTGGGGTGATTGTTACGGATCTAGTTGTTTTAGACCTTCAGGCTTCAATAGACCTAGAATTGGCGAGTGATGGAAAAGAATTAATGTAACCCACTCCTAGAATTTTGTTGTATATTTCCCTCCAACAAGAACAAGAAAATAACTCCAGTTAGACTTAACTTGATGGGTGCATTTGAAATGGCAACTGATTTATGCAAATTCCGCATGTATAATATTTTACATATTCGTTTGTCCTTGCTGGTTTGCACGAATGAATATCATTCTTACTAAGATAAAGGTGTCACTGGTTTGATGGTTTACCAGTAAAATTTGTATTTTTGGTACAAACATTGAGATTCATTATTTTCATTTGTTACTAACCCCATGTTTGATTTAGCTAAAAACCATATTTTTAAAAGACTTTGATAAAAATTAATGAAATGTATGGTTGAAAAATTGTTGAAAGTTGTGGGTCATAAGAATTGTGTGGTTAAAAATGAGTTTGAGAAAAAATGAGGTTTAGAAAAAAGTAATGCTAGTCATCATCATTGGTGTTAAGCACCAGTTTAGGTGGCAATTACATGACATTAATGATATATGCATTTACATCCAAAGTCATGTGACTCATTTAATTGAACCTATAAAGTGTAACCACTTAGACTGGTGCTTTAGCGCCACTGGTGGTAGATATTATTCTTTAGAAAATGGGGGCAAACAGGGGCTGTATAGTTTCATGACTGAATTATTAGTAGTTTTGTTTTGCAAGATTAGTCAACAAATGAAGTGTCCAGTTGAAAGTACTCAATACTTGGTTAAATCATCATATTTTGAAATGGAACAAGTGAAAGGTCGTTTCAGGCTTTGTTTTCTGTATTGCAAGTTTTTCTTTTCTTTTTTCAAATTTTATAATTTCATTCCCAAAAAAGTTCTATTCTATTTATCTTTACTTTAACATGATCAATTCATCCACATAATGGGCATCTATTTACCAATAAATGGCTAATGCCTTTAAGCCTTAACCATGGATATGAAATGAATCTTAAAAGTATAATTTAACATTAGGAGAAAAAGAAAAAATATTCTAGTTAAGATTATTGATTGCTTGTTTATTTGAAGCAATATTTCTCGGATAAACTTTAAAGAAATTATTTGACTTGGCACTTTCCATTTCACTCAATCCTTATGTTGCTTGACTGGTGTATAAATTCATCATGCAGGAGATATGTCTGCAATGTGGCGACAAGGGAACAACCAATGCTTTTGTTTACTGTGTCAATTGTCTCGATTGTGTTTTGCATCGGTAAATTGTACTGCTGATTTTCTTTGTTAATTGTTCAACTTATGTTGTACTCTCCTTCTCTCCCCCTCTCTATATACGGAAAACAATTTGCAGAAATAAATTTAATTCTATGTTGTGTCAATGACTTTTAAAAACGTCAATTTTGCTTATTGGGGCTAGAGCCTCCAGCAAATTTGGCATAAGATGGATTAAATTGACCTGCTGCAAATCATTAATACCTGTATTTTTAATTTCCTTAGGGAAAATGTACCACTGGTTCCCAACTTTTTAGATGAGTGGCAAATTGGTCTTCAATTTTTCATAATATTTACACTATCAGTCTTCAACAATGGAAACTATCCAAATCTCTGCTAACTTTTTACGTGGTCCTTGCATGTCCAAATTTATGAAACAAGGTTTTGTTTCTCAACTTGGGCTTAGAGACCAATGATGCAATTTCCCATTATCTCATCGTTTGCATTTTCAGTACACGTGAATTGTACCCATTTTGGAGCTGTGGGTTTGATTGATATTTTGGTGGATTTTCGTGCTATTCCTATTTTTTAACTTTGTTTTCTCTTCAGCTACTGCATGGAGGTAGTCACTTTCGATGAATATGTTCATTGGGTTTGTGATGACTGTGAAGCGATACTGCAAAAACAATCTGCTCCCCAAAACTGTGATGCTGTCACATGCAATAAAGAGGATCGTACAGTTTCAGAAGATATTGAAGTGTTGTCTGGAGAAGAACTGAAGAAATGTGATACGTTGGCATTTGAGACAGAAAGGAATGCTTGTGAAGGTGACCCCACACCAAAATCATCGGAGACTTGTACAAATATTGGCTTGGCTGAACGAGACAAATCAGCCAGTGTCAGTACTTGCCCCATTGCTGAGAAAGACAAGAATGGATCTGGAAAGGAGAGAGATCAAAAGCGTCGCTCCCGGCAATCTTGTGAGTCAGATAGCGAGCCGGACATGGGAGAGCATACTTCTTTAGTGCACAAGACGTCTTTCAAAAATTCAAAGAAGATGAAAAAAGCCTTGTTTTGTGAAGTCAGTTCAGAAGAGCATGGGTGGAATAGTATTTATGTTGATTCGAATATAAGCAATTCACATGGGGCTCCAAAAGATCTTCCAGATGTCTCGTCAGTTCTTGGTTGCCATGAACCTGCACTACCTGTAGTTACACCAATTTGGAGGTGAGGAAAATCTTAGACATACTAAAATGGTTACCGAAACTGTACAAGTGCTTTCTTGCCAGTGCTCATTAGGAACTCTCTCTTCCTTTTATTGGCAGGGGAAGTTTTAACATATGGAACAAAGATAATGGTATGCTTGATGAATTCGTAGCTCACGTGTCCAGTAAAGCATGCCAAAAAGTGTTCGATGAGGCAAATCAGTTTCGAGGAGTGCTTCACATGGAAATGCTTCCCAAGTCTCGTATGTGGCCAAAGAGTTTTGAAACGTCACAGCCCAACGACGATAGTATTGCCCTCTATTTCTTTCCATCAGACACAAGGTACTCATTTGATATTTATTTCCTATCTTTTATGACATGTTTGGTATGCTAAAATTTTGCATACGAGAGGAATTAAAAGAGAGACAAGATTTCAAATTTTGTTTGTTATCATGTAGAGTATTGTGTACCAAACATGTTATTGTTTTACTTATTTTCCCCCCTTCTAAATTCCAGTTCTAACTGTTAATTTCTCTAAAAAAAAAATTCCCGCACAGATATGAACGGATTTTTGACCATCTAGTTGAGGAGATGATGTCTCAAGAACTTGCTATGAAAGCCATTTTGTCAAATGCTGAGCTTTTGGTGTTTACTTCTTTGGAACTGCCATCACAATGTTGGAGTGAGTCCCATATCTTCATTTGCCTATAGCTCTCCTTTTTCCCTTCTCTCCAGTCTTTGCTTTAATTCTGAATCGCTTGCATAATTAAAATTTGCAGGATTTCAGGGCAAGTATTATCTCTGGGGAGTCTTTAGAGGAAAACAGGCGCCCTCACATATTGTGGATAACCGTCTTACCGATTCAATTGGAGGTGACAAACCCGTCTTGTATTCAGATTGTTCAAAGCATATGGATGTAAGCGGGGGGAAAAAAAACATGAAAACCAAGAATTGGAATGCTCGAAGTCCTCTTAGTCCATTGAGCGACAATGGTAATAATGGTTTGGGCACTTCTTTGTGGCGTTTTTCAATGTTTCATGTTCTTACAATGTCCACAATTTTGTTCTTCAGATTGAAATTCTTGAGATTCTCAGTGCAAGCATGACCCGGATGTTGTAGTAGGAACAATTGTGGTTACTCTGAAACCGGGATTTGAACATTACATGTTCAAAGGGAACCGTCCCAAGCCTCTAGCTTTAATAGGAAAGAAAAAAGAAACTAAAATTTTGTTCATTGTAGTTGCAGTATAGAAATCAGAATATTGGGCATTTTGTACTTTTGAGAAGCACGGCCCACCATTGACCATGACATGTACAGGGCAATGTAAATGTTAAATCATTGCTTATAGTTTTATATTTGCCCGTTTTCTCATGCTACTGGACTTTTATGTTATGTTCGGTATATTGGATTAAATAGAACTTGATCGATACAAGTGACTGACTTTGTTCCGTGCTTCTTTTCTTTAATCTGTCGAGTTCTAACTAACATATCATTATGGCTAAAACCTAGATTACTAATTTCGACCATTTGGGTTTTTCTCACTACTCTATTTTAATCCATTGTTACATTTATGTGTATAAACTCAAATACATTTGAAGCTGATGGAATGGATCATTTTTCGCCTGTGTTCTAGTTCACTATTGTATCTATATACTAAATTACGTCCATTTGGCGTGGTTTAAAATCTTAATAAAAATTTAAGTCAAAATTAAAAATTTATTTTAATCACGTTTTATGGAATTCACAACTTTTTATTTACGTATTTTTATTTTTTTTATCAAAATATAATAAAATTTGACTTTTAGCTACATTAAATAGGGACTACATTTAGAGTCGAATACATAAATAAATGTGATGAATAGTCTACATGTTTAGCAACTGACTAAGCATAATCTTTTTTTAATCCTATTCATGATAATAATATTCACACGTTTCCATGTATTAGGTAAACTGAAAGCTGCTTTAAACAATAATCTTGTTTAATCTTAGCCCTACCCATATCTTCCTTTCGTTTTCAATAATTACTTTACTTCACTATCCCTTTTTAAATGATAATTTAGCCTTCATTTAGGAAACATATTTATAACTAATTAACAAAGTCAAACATTAATTTCAACTACACATGAATTACCAAACTAACACTGATGGATTGCTCAATTGGTTAGACTTTGAGTTTGTTCCCCAATGATCACCAGTTCGAATCCCCTCGGGGACACTGAGGTGAGTATCTGACTGTAAACTTCAAGGCTCCGTGTGATTAGTCGAGGTGCGCGCAAGCTGACTCGAACATCCACCGTTATAAAAAAATATAACAATAATAATAAGGATAGAACCTAAATAATTTTCTAGAGAACTATATATATTAAAGTTTAAGCTTCGTATTTTGCTAACTTGTTCATATGTTCACTCGAGTTTATAAAATTGTGACTATCCAAAGTGCAGATGAAATTACAAGATCTTAAAATTTCATTCTTATAAGATACTTGAACCTAATTCAATTCTAAATAAAAAAAAATAAAAAAAATACACGAAACTTTATAATCATAGTGTTACATAGTAGCGATCGATAGTATATAAGATAATAATAAACATTTTAATTTACTCTTCTTTCATANGCGCAAGCTGACTCGAACATCCACCGTTATAAAAAAATATAACAATAATAATAAGGATAGAACCTAAATAATTTTCTAGAGAACTATATATATTAAAGTTTAAGCTTCGTATTTTGCTAACTTGTTCATATGTTCACTCGAGTTTATAAAATTGTGACTATCCAAAGTGCAGATGAAATTACAAGATCTTAAAATTTCATTCTTATAAGATACTTGAACCTAATTCAATTCTAAATAAAAAAAAATAAAAAAA
>CAIGRL010140018.1:0-14394 GCA_903798325.1 Fraxinus xanthoxyloides
TAGGTAATGAAAGAGAAATTCTTAATGGATTGATTATTTCTTGATCACCAGTAATTATATGGTTTATTGGGAAGAAGGAACAGCATATTATTGAATGTGATAAGACTTGAGATAATACAGTCCAATTTCTATATTTTCTTTTAGGAAGAGTATTGGTTAACTGCAATGTGTCACTTAACGAATTTTTCTTAATGTTAGTACCTTTTAGAATATATAAGCTTTGGACACGTAGATAACCAAATATGAGTTGTCTTAGACTCATAATCGATTATGTAAGTTCTTGATAATGAGTTTGGGAACATGAGTCTATTAAAAACGAGATATATCTCTGAGATACCTATCACAGTCCCAAAATATACTTAAGTGAGATTTTGGATGCATATTGGGTCACAAGATATGACATTTGACATTTTTTTCCTTATAGGCGAGAAAATTTTGGAAAATATTATTAAATTGATATTATGTGTATTGATGAATCGATTTTGAATATATAAGAGTTGGTTTAAACTTTTGATTCAAGTGGGAGTAATCTGTTTGTGAATGTGAGCTATCTATCCGAATGGGAGCTATCTAAGAACTATCGAATTTCAAATATTTTTTTGTTCCGAGTGAGAGTTAATAGCTATTTAATTCCAATGATTATTAGTTCAGAAATCCAATGGAGAAATTTGAAGAAAGTGATGGATAGTATATATGTAGTATAGAATTCCAACCTAATTTGAGAAATGGTAGGCGTTCTAATTGGACATTATATTTATTGTGAACATTCAGATTCTTAAAAATTAAATGGAAGATTATTGCGTTTATGATAAATAAAACTCTTTTTTATTTTCAGAGAAAGGTTAGACTCAATGAGTATTTTGAGTTTGATAAACATTTTTTAGCAGTGAGATTCACTTCTATATGCTGATTCTAGCCATGACAATTTGTTTGTTTAGATTATGCCAAATAGACTTATAGACAATATCTTCATTCTCAATTCAGAATTGATTGAAGAGATCTACAAGAATCGGTTTGTAAGTTTCATGTTAAAGGCTTCTATAGTATTGTGGTAACTTTTTAATTATACTTGTAGCCTAATACATGCATCATGATACTGGTACTTGAGTTTTAACAGAGTTTAAATCTCATACAAAATTTTATCATGTGGATGAAGTTTATTGTATTTATGTAAAAGTCTGATAGTATGTTGTAATTCTAATTGTGATGTTGATCACAATATATTGGCTAAGCATGAGAATGAGTGTATTGATGCCATTTTGAAATGGTTGTCCTCAATTTTTGAGACGAAAGACATGAGTTTAGCAAATTGTATATTTTGTGTTAAAAAATTTATTCTAGTCTTGTTTCTCTGTCAAAAGAGTTGTATATAAAAAAGATTCTAGACTATTTTAACTGTGAAATTGCTACCATATTGATGTTCCTATGTCAAAATGTGACCATATGAGTCTTTATATATGTTCAAGGACTCCATAAGTGCACAAAGAAATATCCAGAGAATCATATCTAGTGCGATTAAGAATTAGAAGTATGCTATGTTGTATATTTGCCTTAATGTTTGTCATGCTATGGATCTAGTCATATAGTATTGATGTTGTCCTTAGAAATAATATTATGATACCAGAAGAATGCTATTGTCAGTTATTCTATTTCTTGTCAAAGGAATAATTTGTGATTAGAATAGATATACAAATATCGACTAAAGATGAGAGTTAGTCGAGCACAAATAGTTATTAGACTTATACAATCTTGCTATATAGAGTAGCAAGAAGCATATCTTGTTGTATGTATTTTGACGGTTGAAGAAACTGTTTGATATATATGCATTGGGCATCTAATGATACTAGTTGTGAATATGAGATCCATGATAGTTATACAATTATCTCATGTGTTGAGGATCTCAAATATCATGATGGAACCAAACACTCGATAAATATTTATGTGAGAGACATTAGCAAAAAAAAGTGTCGTTGCAATATACCTACGTAAATGATGGTATGTAATCATCATACTCTAAAAATGTTTAGAGATATACTTGTTGGTAATGTCCAGTCTCTAAAATTATGTAGAATATGGTACTAAGGCCCTGTTTGATTGCTTAAATTTTTCCAAACGTGAACAAAAAGATTCAAAATTTAAAAATTTTTCAGGTGAAAAATTATACCAATCAAACACACTTAANATGATGGAACCAAACACTCGATAAATATTTATGTGAGAGACATTAGCAAAAAAAAGTGTCGTTGCAATATACCTACGTAAATGATGGTATGTAATCATCATACTCTAAAAATGTTTAGAGATATACTTGTTGGTAATGTCCAGTCTCTAAAATTATGTAGAATATGGTACTAAGGCCCTGTTTGATTGCTTAAATTTTTCCAAACGTGAACAAAAAGATTCAAAATTTAAAAATTTTTCAGGTGAAAAATTATACCAATCAAACACACTTAATTAACAATTCCCTAAAAAATAAGTTCTAGACAATTATTTTCTCTGAAATTCATTTTCTTTCCACCAATTTTCCACCCTAGCAATCAAACGGACCATAAGTGTATTAAAAAACTCTTGATTGAGTTTTATGTGCATATAAATGAACAATTTTGAGTTCATATGTAATCTATTGTTGAGATTACTAGATAATATTTTGAATGCACATATCACGTATGTCAAACATGTTGAGATTGACTCACTCACACGAGCAATCGCTTGAGACATTTTGGAGTGTGCTGAGATGAGACATAATGATTATGTTGTGTACATGATCTAGTCGCCTAGATGATATATCAAGATGAGATTGCAACAAGTAATCGAAATGAATTTTTGCTAATCTATTAAACCTGTTTAGTAGCTAGATCGAGTTCTCAATTTGAGATTGACTGAATGAATGAACATAAGGAAAACTCAAGTCAGGTATCGGGGCATACCTGAACCAAGATTTGTACGATGTTATTTGTTTATAAATGATATGACATACGCCCTAAGAATGAGAGAGAAACATTGTAGGGCGTGTTTTGTACCACATATGCTTTTACGACCAATATTAGGTAAATGAGTAAATGGATACATCTTTCATCATTGTGTGAGACCTTGAGGTTTATATAACCTCATATATGCGTTTATGACTTTTGACTGTTTCTTGAGATTTTATTTCAGTATTGTTTCTTTAGCATGTTGCAAATAACTATGATTGATTCGGTTTGATAAAATATGTCTAGGAAAGCAGTTGATTTAAAGTTGAAGGATTCAAGTAGAAAATGAAGACTATTTTAACCAACATTTATATTTGTATTCATCGACCGGAAAATTGTGTTTAACCATTTACGGTATAGGACACAATTGTGAATACAATGATAAGATGTGAGGTTCAAGTATGTTCCATAAATACTTGAAGGATCAGAAATACTTAAATTAATGTTGAAAAATAAGTTTGGGGTATAACGAGATGTAAAATTCGTCTAGTAGAACTACTATATACCTCTAATAAGTTTATAGTACCATAAACTCTAATATACTCGCTGGTTGCACGATCTATTTTTCATATGAATTTTTGTGAGATAGATCTTGAGAAAGATCTAATGTATGGCATTCTTTGTCACTTGTGGTTCAGATCAAATCTATCATGTGCGAGGGAGAGATGTTAGAAAATATAGGTCATGGGTCATAATGTGGGGTGACCCGACCACAAGTTATTTAAGCGAATTGGAGGTAGTAGTTTGAAAAGAATTCAAACTTATAACTTCTCTCAACTCCCACCAACTTTCAAGTTTTTATATAACTCCCATAACTTTATCGTGCACTTAGAAGATGAGAGAAAAAAAAAGAGAGAAAATATCATCAAAATTGAAAGACACCTAAAACCACTATTTTGGCATGATAACTCACAAAAATTGGTACTTAAGTTGTGGCTAATAATTCCATTCCATTGTGATCAGAATTGAGATCATTGGAGTGCAAGAAAATTGTAAATTTGGAGTTTTGGAAAGTAAAGTGATTCAACAATTCAAAAGATCTTGAAATTCATCATTTCAAGTAAATATTTTGACCAGAAATTCATGTTAAAGTATGCTACAAATTACTTCACTTTATAATTTTAATTTTTTTTAAACCACCTAAACTGTGTGGGATTTATTTATCTATTAAAGTAAAATATTTCTTAAAACCCTCTCAGTATTAAATTTGTTGTGTGATTGTGGCATGTCTACGGAAGTAAGTAGAGAGATGCTGAAAATAGAGGCATTAAAACTTAAAATCGGTTTGTAAGTCAGGATCGACGTATTCATATTCGGTTCAGGCTTGTTGCGGACTCAACTAGCTTGTCCAAATGAATATATTTTACATAATATAAATATTCCATTCAAAAGTTTTCTAGTAGTTTAAAACGATCAATATATAGAATCAAAATAAGTGATCGCTGAGATTCGTATAGGAACATTCACTTTGTATTTTAAAGAGAATGTTCAAAAATATATTTTTTCTACTCATACAAGAATATGGTTTAAACGTAAATTAGAAGTTAGAAGGTCTTGAAAATATGATATGAGGATTAGAATGATTCATCAACCCACTGTATTGCAAGTTGGGCCAGTCTAGTCCACCATGTTGTTTTTTACATTTTAAAAAAAAAATGGAAATTACATTTAAGAATTTACCCATCATTTTAAAATCCGTTAATCAAATTATATCTAGCGCCGCACGTAGAGGTTTGAAGTAGCGCGAAAATCATCGTTGCGCGCCACAGAAACTTATCTTCTCCGACAACTTATTTCTATCGCTGCACGCAACGACATCTCTGCTATGCTGTGGGTAGTCATCTCTACAGCGTTGTGGGTATTTTTGTTGTTGCTTGTGCTATAGGTGGTTTTATGTGGGTGATTCTCTTGTTTTTGTAGGTGGGGTGGTTATTGTTCAAGGGTAGTAGTGATGATGATTGTGGCGATTGTGATGGCGATGGTGGTTGTGTAGTGGTGGTGAGATGGCAATGTTGGTGGTGGTGGGGTGCCGTGCATGTGGTTATGATGGTGGTGGTGGTAGGAAATTTAGAGTGTATGTGACCAACTATTTGGTTGTGGTGATAGTAGAGGTGATAGCGGCTGCAATGATAGGGGCGGTGAAGTGGGATGAAGAGTGCTTGTGACTAATAAATTAATTAAATTTGTGATTTAAAACGTGTGATTGTAACAAAATTTGGAATCATGACTCAAGATTTGATAAATTGTAACCAACTAATTCGATAATTTGTGATTGAGAAATAATTTGTGATCAATTAATTTATTGATAATTTGTAACCTTGAAATAACTTGTAACTTATAAAATTTATGATTTGTGATCGATGAATAAATTACCTATAAAAATTTTGATTTGTGACCTTTGAATATATTGTGATTTATAAATTTTTTGATTTGTAACCGAGAAATAATATGTGACCAATAAAATCTTTGATTTGTGATCGAGAAATAATTTGGAATCAATTAATTCGATAATTTGTAACTACATTGCATAGTATTGTGACCTTAATATATCTAATTAATATTTTTTTAATTATTCATTTAATTAATAAAATTTAATTGTCACCTGATTTTTGAAATTTTATAACTTATTTCTTAATTTTGAAATTGTGTATTGTGCTCCACTTAAATATGAACTTTTCCCTTTAAAAAATTTAATGCTGTTTTAAAGCTGTGTCATAATTACAGGAATAAATATTATAATTGACATGTTTGAAAAATTACTTCGTTAAAATAATTTACAAGTAGAATTCACTACCAGTATAAATTATGTATATTTTCATATTGAATAGAAATGGGATCTCTAAAAAAAAATAAAAAATAAAAAATTCGTATAAATCAGGCCAATTGGACATGTTCACGTGGGCCTTCTACCCAGACAATAGGCGGAACAATTCATCAACCAGCATATGAATTATTAAACTATCAGGCTACATATCAGATATATTAATATAAAGATTAACATAATGAATATATTATTACAATGTTTAAAATATAGTTAATTTTTTCGTACAATCACCTGCTGCCACTTACGTTTATGTTATTGCATCTGACATAATTTATTTTTAAAATGACGTACTTTGACAATATGTATATGTCGAAAGTACGAATTATCTAAATGATGATGCTTCTCATAATTTCGTGACATGTTTTTCAAAGTTAGGTACAGGTACATATTATCTTTTTTCACATTATTATGGTTAAAGTTCTTTATGCCTTAGTTTGGGTAACATAAGTAAATTAGAAGTTACCTTTACTGAAATACAGTGAAACTCTAATTTCAATTATAATTTAAAATTATTTCTCGCTATCGTCCACACATTTTGTGGTCTTCACAATTGTTAGTCCTAAAAAGATGAAGTTCATGCTTGGTGTAGTTTAAAATTTTAATAAAAATTTAAGTTAAAGTTAACAATTAATTTAATCACATATTTTATGAAACCTACAATTTTGTCATATTTTTTGATCATATATTTTATCATTTTTGCCAAAATTTATTAAGAATTTAATTTTTAACTACTCAAAACAGGGCTAATAAAATTTTCAGGTAGTTTGAATTTATTTTCAAGTATTCAAGAAATCCTGTATAGGCGAAGACTTTTTCTTTTGTTCCCTCGTGTATCACGTCGAGCTTAGATTTACTTGCTTTCAATATGTAAGAATCTTATTTGAATAAAAACTCTTTTAATATAATTTGTGTTTTACAATGTTACTATTTAAATTAAAATTACAAAAATATCTTCACAACGCAAGATTAATATTTCCTTTATCCGCTATAGATATTCTTATCTTATTTCGAACTATTCATTATATTTTAGCAACCATTAGAAGGGTGTTCTTGTCTTCTTAACCGTAGTTAGAAGATCAAATTGGAGTTGTTAACATACTAGACGATGTAATTTTGAGTTAAGTCATTTTGTCAGATGGTTTTACCCATCTATTCGACAGATGTTGCGTTGACAACAGATGATTGGATGTAAAAATTGATTATTTTTTAAATAGTCGAATTGACAGAATGTCATATGGCATTTTGTGAAGGAAGTGAACAAAATATTCCGTTAATGTAGCATGATTGTGTTCGTTTTATGCATAAATTCATTAAAGTGTATAGGGTTTTTTCATTTGTAGAACCTCAAAAAAAAATTCTACACAAGTTTTAATCCAAATAAAAATACCCGATCCTTGTTTCGTGTAGTTTGAATAATAGACTAAAATTCAAATTAAGTTCAACTTGTAATGTTAACCATGCATATTTGGGATTTATAATTTTTCAACCACATATTTCTAGCGATGGCAAAAAAACTCGACGGCTCGGGTTAGGCCCGAAAAAAGCCCGGCCCAGGCCCGGCTCGGGCTCAAGCTTGGCAGCCGGCCCGGCCCGACCCGTTTATAATTAGAAAAAAAAAATTAACAACTAATTAATTTAGCTGCTGTATTTATATATTAAAAAACCCAAAAACCGAGCCGGATCGGCTCAGCCCGTTAAGACTTGGACCAAAAGCGGCCAAAAAAAAATTCGGCCCAAAAAAGTTAGAGGCGAGCCCGAGCTTTTTTTTTCCCGGCCCGGCCGGATCGTTGACATGCCTACATATTTCATTATATTTTATCAAGATCTACTAAAAATGTGATTTTTAACTACACCGAATAGGGATAAGTAGTTCTCCAAATGGTAAATTACGCAGAAGTACCATCCTATAGAAGTTGTTGCAAATTAGTTCTTACTATTTTTCGCTTGACACTTGACTCCTTGAATTTGGTGCACGGGATCCTAAAAGGAGATGTAAGACAATCTCCAATGAGATGGCAAAATTTTGTGTAAAGTTGTAAATGCTCTCCAATATATAGCAAAAATGGTGTAAAATTTAGCGTAATAAATAGTATTGCTGTAACACTATTTATTTACACCAAATTTGAAGTTTTTCACTTTTCCCCATTTTGCCCCCTTTTCCCTTTACAAACAAATTTTGTTCCACTCTATATCCTTTCTTGTCTTTAAGAATTAATTGATTTTAATTTATTGATATTGTTTTAATGTGATTGTTATTTTAATTGAACATTTATCTTTAAATTTTAATCAAGTAATAAGTAATAATTATTTATAGAATAAATTAAAATTGTATCAATACTCGATTTCAAGAATTCCTTACTCGACATAGACAAATCAAGGATATAAATGCATACTTTGCACTTCGAGATGCATTAATTCATCATGTATGTGATGAATATACTAATTTCGATAAATAATTGATATTAACTTTTTTTGTGCGTTTATTGTAATTTTTCAATTACGGTATTTGTTTAATTTATGCAATATTTCAATAAATATAATTTTTAATTTAAAGATTTTTTTAATAATATATTTTTTAATTATATAATTTAAAATAAAATTTGATGGAAGACCAATTTCAATTATCTACACCAAATTTTGTGTAATTAGAGAGGTTACACCAAATCTTGTATTAAATTTTGTTTGGAGAGGATCTGCATGAGTAGCAAATGATAGTTATTTGATGGTGATTGAATTTTGCAATTATTTGGAGTTTGAAATGGGAAATTAGAGTAATGTTAGGTAGTATTTATGACAGATGTATGTGGTGATGGTCCAATTAAATGGATCTTAATATCACGTGTGCTCTAATGTAGACAGGACGATAAACTCCCATGGTACTACAAAATAATTAAAGAAAAATATGGGAGTGAGTTTGAGAATTAAAAAATAAATAAAAATGAGGTAATTTCTATCATTATGTTCCCTTCGACTTTCACGCGTATGTCTCTTGCTCATTTAATACAAAAGTGCATTCCAAAATTAATATTTAAGAGTCACATGTGAAGTTAAGACTAATTTGCTACCAACCTTATGAGTTGAGCATAAATTATCCTATCCAAAAATTATATTAAGGATGTATTTAATCCACATTATTTTGGAATAATATTATTTTTTTTATCAGTAAAAATTAATTATATTGATCGAAACCATGTACAATTTCTCCGGGCATACTCTGAGTGAATCAAAAAACAATTACAATGACGAGTTTTCTATGACTATACCCACGTGGACAGACCGTAGAAAACAAATCATACAAAAGTTACAATCAATCAACTCATGACTAGTGATTCAAAACAAACCAATGATACAAAGAAAAAATTACTTTGTATACATGTGTTTTAATCTGTCTAACAAGACTCTCCACGTGTGATTTTCAAACTCAATTCGTTGATCTCTATTGCGGCTTGATTTTGCTCGTCCGTCTATTTGGCTCCAAGTTTTAAAACTCATTTTCTTCAAACCCATTTTCATCCATAAATTTTATGGGATTCATATAATTTTTATTATTTTTTCAATCAAATATTTAATCAAGTTTTATTAAACTTGTGTTTGATACCCATTTTAGGGAAGAAATTGATTTGGAATAGTGATTGATGGAAGATGTGTGATTAAAAAGTAAGGAGAGTTTTTAGATTTATGTATAATATTATTTTATTAATAGAATGTGTGATTGAAATGAAGAAAGAGAAAAAAAAATAAAAATGAGAATGAAAAAAAAATGAATGTCAAACCAGGACTAAAATTTATTAAAAATTTGATTTTTAAGAAAACCAAATGGGGGCAAAAATTACAGATAGATAGTGTGACTAAACATGTTCAAAGGACGGTTGAAAAGACAGTGGGAAACTCCATGTTCATCAAGTTCCCAGATTTAGCGTAAACGGTTGAAAATTAGAGGGTCATACCCTGCAGCGGAAATCAAGGATAGAAAGTTTTCTTTATCAGCATTTGGCACAGACCACAGAGTTTCTCTTGGACTTTGTGCCAAAAGTTACTCAATTTTTCTACTCCCAAAAGTTTGACTCTTTTCACCTTTTCGTCTCCACACTCCACACAACTCCAAAAGGCTCCTGTCCCTATTCAATTTTCTTGGCAAACAGTACTTTAACTCCGTGAATTTTGGGGATTCTACTTTTCTTGAACATAAACTGGGAGAAAATTTTCAACTTCTTTTAGTTGTCTTCTGCTGAAAGCTCTGAAATTATGGGTGTAGTGAGTCCACTATCTTGAATCTTTTTCTATGAGATTCTGCATTTCTGTACAGAAATTAGTGTTAAAATGAATTTACTGTTTTTCTTGGTTGTGGGTTACAGGAATATTGCAGGAAGAGTGGGCAGATTCCGGCATTTGGTGACTGGGATAAGACAAATGAGCTTCCAATTACTCAGTATTTCGAGTGCGCAAGGCAAGCCGGCCTGATGCGCTGCTCCTGTTCGGCGGAATGTGTTTCGTATAATGCGACCGGTGGTTCTTGGGGCGCCGCTGCCACTGATCTTTACTCTGTTGAGTATGAGAAACCGCCGTTCCAGGCTGTTTATGGTGTTCCTCCACGAAAGGTCTTTCTACCGAACACTCTTTTTTGCCACTTTTTTCCCATCTCAAGAAGATTTACCTCTCACGGGCAGATAGAATTCTTGTTCTTTTTTTCCTATCAAAATCTAAAACGTGGTTAAACATTGTACTAAAGTAGGAAAATGTCTTGCGATAGAGTCGCAAGATTATCCAGAATGCTCACGGTTCTAACATTTTATTTGGTCTATTACGTAACACCACATATATTGGAGTTATAGCATTATTCTTAAATGAATTGTGCACATGATAGTGTGCGTGAGGACAATTTCTAAACGATAGTTCTATTTGAAACAACTGCTTAATGTATGGAGTTGTGGGTTATGTATCATGTCTAACGATTTAAAAATGTCGGTACTGTTGTTTAATCCGTGTTTGGAACTAGATATGAAAAACATATGTGGAGTTTGTGGTAGATTAGTATATGTCGAGAATTGTGTTCGCCTAAAGTATCTTTAAATGTGAAATTATGACGTTTTTTTACTACTCACTTGGTTTTGATCCATTCCCTGTAGAACCCATCTATGCAGCTTCTGATGTAAGATTTATGGTTAAACAATCTGATTTCTGAGGTACCTGTATAAATAAGAAAAATGCCATCCCTGAAGTAGCTCCCCAAATTTTCAGTTTTAAGTATTAGGATTTTGGAAAAACTGACATTTGTTTTGTGAATAACTTATTTGTTCTCATCGACTAAGTTAAGTTCTAATTATGTTAGGAAACTAAGATGGATCAAACTATGTGTCCTTTGCATTTGCATTAACATTTGCTGACTAGCTAATGGAAAATAATTGTCCTTGAATTATGTATTTCTTGAAGTGGGTACTGATGAGTAAAAATATATAACATTGCAGACAAGGGGAAATGCCAAGCGCTATGCAGATGTCACAGAACAGAGAAAGCAAGTTAAGGTGCGCGAGGCAATGGAACAGCGGAGAAGTCAGCCTTTGTCTCAGAAGAATATTAACAAGTCTGCTGAATTTATTCCACGGAAATCTATAATTACTTCTGCGAAACCAGTGGACGAAGATCTTTACAAAATTCCTCCTGATCTTCTCCACAAGACCAAACGTGTTAGTCCCATCTACTTTGTTTCCTCCCTGCTAATTTTACCGTAGAAGTAAATTATATGAACTTCGCTTCTGTTATTCCGCACTTCTAAACAGCTGCGATATCAATGATCCTCTTATTTATTTTCCCTATTTGTTTCAACGCAGAAGAAAATGTTGGGATTCTTTTCCCGGTGCATTGCTCCCCCTTGTGCAACCTGAGTTTGAATGCCAGAACTCATATTGAACAATCTGGATTCGAGTTGGAGAGAGACTCAGGTGAGATAGAATGGATAGCAATTTTTTTAAATTTGCAAATTGTCGCATTGATGCAAAAATCAGTATGAACAGCAGGGGCCTTGATCTGGTAAACTGCATCTCTACTTTTTGATATAACGAGTGAATTGAATTTAGCGTTGTATTAACTGCATTTTGTACCACCTTCAATTCCAATGAATTCAACACCTACTTTTAGTCCTAAACTTGATCGAAAGTTGAAGTCTAAATATATTGTCTTGTTGTATGTATGTTTCTGTTTTTTCCTTTCTAAATAGGTATGTAATCTTGGATAAATGAGTGTATGATGGAACGATGAATATATATACAAATTCACTCAAAAAAATATTTAATTCTTTTCCACAAGTAAACAAGATTCAGGATTATACAAAAGTGGATGCTAAAACTGTACAGGGCTTTGAGAATAATCAATTATAAGCAGTGTATGTAGTGAAGGCAAATCTATTTATCCTCTCAAGAATGCCATTTGCTTTCCTTTTAGCCCTCGAAGTTCCTGTTTGTGCAACGTTAGAGAGCGTTTCACAAGCACTCTCTACTGCCAGAATCTCCCTCAGCTTTGTTCTATCACTGAAACACATCGTATACAAGATTGCAACACACTTCTCCTTGTTAAGTTCGCTCATGTTCTCCCTTAATATGTCGAGCAGGCACGATACTGCCCCAAGTTCTCCAAGCTCCTCGACAGCCTTCTGATGGCTGCACAGCAGTGCAAGAATGTCTAACATTTCATCAATGAGAATATGATCCATAACCTTTTTTGTGACTACCGTGACTGCCCCTAAAGTCACAGCCCAGCCCCTATTTTCCACAACAGTGCATAAACTTAAAATTGCGGCAGCAGCATCCTTCATTGCCAATGGATGCCCTTCTTCCACGAGGTCGATCAGGGGTTTAATAGCGCCTGATTTCCCAATAACGTGTTTATTTGAGTCGAGGGTTGATAATACCAACAGGGCTGCAGCAGCATTGCTCCTCGTTACAATTCTTTCGCTTTTCAAGGACCCGATAAGGAAATCAATGGCCAATGTAGTTTCCCCGACTAGCTTTCTGTTGCTGTCATGAACGGAGAGATTCAAAATGGTTGCAACCAAATCTTCCTGGAGATCAATATCAGAATTAGCCCTTTCAAGCAAGGTCGGATTGAATAATCGAGGAATGGCATCTTGAAAACGAGCACGAAAAGAAGGCGAACGATTAGTGAGCACCCGAGTCTCTTTGACCGCCCCTTTCTGATCAGAAAGGGAAGACGAGGAAAGCCGTTCGAGAAGTGTAGTAAATTGTTGTAAGTTTGCGTCTTCTACGTATTCCTCATCACCCTCCATTGCAGCACTGGACATCTCAGATGTGTTCTCCTTGCCCCATTTAGTAATTATTTTCTTGGCCAAGTGATTAGGGGTGAGCAGAGTATGAGGCAGTACATGATCAGTTGTAGGACATGTCTGATGGCCATCTTTTAACCATTTTTGGATAAATGGCTCATCATATGTCTGTAAAACCAGTCTTACAGCACAACCATCAACAATAACTTGATGAAAATATAAAAAGAACAAAATAAATTGGATTCAAAATGAAAATAATACATATACACATTGAATAATGACAATCTGACTCGCAAGACTTTCAAAACAAATGGGACATCTTTGAACAACATTAAAATTATTTTCCAGTAAGCACAGCCCAGAAAATTAATAATTCGACCCGAAAACAGAAAAAGGAGTCTAACCTGACCAGAGGCCAAGATAACAGGATCTTTCATAAGTTCTCCAGAAATTGGACATCTAAATTCTGGAGGAGGAACTGTAGAGGAACAAAAATTATCAAGTCCCAACAATTCTCGTGGTTTCATCACAGCCTTCAACTTCAAATCCTTAAGAGCCCACAAAATTTCCATAGCATGATCTGCTGCCTCTACTGTATAATCCTCCTCCTCCACTATAGCATTCACCATTCTTTCCAATTCTTTCTTCATCTCGACAGTTGCCTTTGCCTGCGGTACTACTACCCATTCTGCTGTTTTTGCCATTCTTTGCCAGCTCTTGGGAATTTTGGGATTGACCTAGAAAAGTAGTTACGGAGCTCGGAATAAAATGGAGGCTGCTGTCATACTTTTCTTGCTTTTCCTCTTTCGTCTTATGTTAGGACACCACCTCATCTTACCGTTAGATTCCATAAAGTTATATCCGAGTTAATCTCAAGAGTGGTCACCAAAGTTCAAATGAAAGTTCAAATTGGTCTTTAAAGTATTTTTACGACTCATTTAGTCACAAAAGTTAAAATGATATTATATAATTGGTCATTTCTTTAGCGACATCCGCTTCATATCCATCGTTAGCCCTTTAAACCTTGGAATTGACTAACAATCATGCATCCATGTCATGTTGAAAATAAAATGTTATTCTTAGTAGGACTGTCCGTGGGTCGGTTCGATTCGATTCGGTTCTGTTTGGTTCTAAAATTTTCGGGTATTTAATAAATGGACCCGTCGGGTCCAAATATAATTATGGAGCCGTTCGGGTTCGGTTCGGTTCGGGTCTGTTCGGTTCCGTACCATAATTAATTTTTTTAACATTTACAGCAACACTACATAAATATAACTAATGACATTTCATTCGTAGATTATTAACGTAGCCCAATTCAAAAA
>CAIGRL010140035.1:0-27024 GCA_903798325.1 Fraxinus xanthoxyloides
GGGGGCGGGGGCGGGGGCGGGGGCGGGCGCGACCTGATCCTCGCCTCGCCTCGCCTCGCCTCGCCCCGCCCCACCAACCCGTTGGGACGGACTTTTTCGCCACATTCGAGGCAGAGCGGGTTTTGTTGCCATTTCTATCCATAATGCAAACAGATAAGAATTTTATTAAGTTGACGCGGCAATGAAAAAAATAAAAATAATAAAGCTATTTATACATATGAATTGTACACGACAATTTACAAATGCTGAGATAGCGGCATCTTATTGGTTGTTTTAACTTTGTTTTTTGTCCAAGAGTATGAAATGTTGCCATTTGGCATTCTATAAATCTATCTGGCAAATTTATCTATATGTGTAACCTTGTTGAAAAAAAAAAAAAAAGGGAAATACATGGTCTAGAACCCCGCTCAGACTCAAAAAGTTCTATACATGTTGACTCAACAAGATTCGTATTCCTCAAATATGTTCATATTTACTTGGGTTCTTTTGATTCAGAAGCTTATCATCATGGATGATGGGAAATTCAATTAAAAAAAAAAGTATTGTCCGTTCTCAAAAATTGACGGTAACAATTGAAAATATTGGACTTCCATACTTTCTTTTTTAAATTGTCAATTCCTCGCTTTACTTCATCACCTTCAAATGTGATCCCAATATGCGCAATATCAGATTCAAAAATAACTTAAACCTAACAATTGCACATTAAAAACTTATAACAATCACGATTCAAAACAGTTTCAATGCACGAGTAACAATTTTTAGTAGCATGACGAGCACAAATTCCAGTAACATTATCTTCATTTGCTGAGAACAAAAATTTTAAGAATTAGCTACTGAAGTGGGCATTAATTAAAACTAATGCCCACTTCATGTTTTCAACATTGAACTAACCGAATAAACTAAGATTTTAATGGAAAGTAGTGATAAGTGTGTTTTTACACACTTATTAAGTACCTAACTAGTTAATTATTGATGAAATTGAGCGAATTCACATTCACAAGTGTGTAATTGTGGGCTTTTGTAGGCTAAAATTCCAAATTGGAGGAGAAGAAAGCTGAAGGATGGAAAAATGACCAAAAGTGCACAAAAATCACTAAAATTTTAGGGACCTTGGGTTGAAATTTTTGGAGGACGTGATTGGAAGGAAAGTCAAAACTGAGGACCAAAATGTACAAGATAAAAGTTGAAAAACACGACATGCAATTATCCAGAGGACCAAGTTGCAAAATTGAAAAAGAGGGGAATGGCGTCTAGGCGCCACGATTCAAGCCCCAAAGTTGAGCCATGGCGCGCCCCGCTACCAGCCAGGGCGAATTTTTTTGTTTTCCATAGTCCAGGGGATCTTCCAATTTTGCTTAGACGGTTTTTACACCTTTTAAACATCCTTGGGGGAATGTTTCTTGGTCAAACTCAGAGTTAGGCCAAGAAACAGGGGGCGACATATAGTCCCCCTGTTTTTGGGCCATGATCGTTCACATCCTTTACACCCTTTTCATTCATTATTTCTTATACATTTTTAAAACTCTAGCCTAGAAAGAAAAGGGGGTAAGCAAAAAGGGAGGAAATATCACACAAAATGAGGGGAATCTCGGAGAAATCAAGACTAAGACTAAGCAAGCTTCAAGAATCCGACTAAGGGACGAGTTTATTTCTTTGTCCTGTATTTCATTATATTTTTTCAACTATTGTTAGGTATTTCTTTAATCCTTTCATTTTGTGCCTTTTAAATACAATGGGCCAAACATTTTGACATTGGGATGAATGAGGAAGCTTGACATAACTATATGAATTCTATAGTTACTTGTTAATGCTTAAGTGCTTGTGTTCTTGTGTTTATTACCATTGTTTTTAGTGCATTGTCATTGTTGTTGCCACTATGTAATTATGTCAACTAATTTGTGTGATAATTGAGAAATTCTTGCACATTTTTTTTTTTTATCAAGATGGTAGAAGTCATGAATTCTTATAGGAAATAGAGATAGTATAACTATAGGTGGTTCCATTTGAACTATTTTCAAAAATATTTAATGCTATTGGTTGTGTTTAATCGACATAGAAATATAGTAGATTAAATTAATTGATTGTGGTTAATTTCATTCGAGAGAGATAATTAACTAAGCCCCTGTTTGGGGAAGATTATTTTCTGAAAATGTATAAAAATTTTGAACGTTCACACAGTGTTGGCTGACAACATAGTACAATAATCACTGTACAAACAATGAGAAAGAGAATGTGTGGCCAATTATACCCTTCACCCAAACCAAATGCATTCACTTTTGCAAGAATGGAAGGGCTAAACCAAAATTTCAAAAACAAATGAAATTGAAATTATTACAAAGTTGCTGTAGCGAATGTGCTTGATTTGACCAAAGAATGCATTATTTGTGTGAAAATGAGAAACAAACGAGGTCTAAAATAGAAAAATCAAGTTCAACAAAATAAGTGAGCATTTTTTTTTTTTTTAATTTGGTTGTTGAGAAATTAATTTAGTGAAGGTCAAGTGGAATCATGAATCACAACTCAATTAAAATCCAAATTCTCATCATTGTTATGACTGTATGTTTTAATTGAACGTTAAAATCATTTTCTTTTTGCCTTTAACTTCAAAATCAAATTGTGTGTAATCATTAAAATTGAATCAATTTGCGTGTGATTGGAATAAACGCTCTTCGAGGGATCGACTCGGACTCATAATCCATTTTATTACTTGAATGCAACCATGCACTTGCAGTATATGATTTTAGCGAACAAGTAGACTCGATGATAAAAGTTCAGTTTTGAATGTGGAGGTTTAAAAAAAAAAGTTTGAGCAGAAAATAGATAGCCCATTGATTCAATTTACAAATTTGGACAAAACGCAATTACAAAATGAAGGAAGACTCTAAGAAAGAGAATATAAAGATGAGGATTTTGTATTACGAGCAAATTCGATAAATATGATATAATAAATATGGATTTATTTTTTATTATTTTTTTCAAATTAGCATGATGGACTTCCCACATGATAAGGAAAGAATAGGTCTCTAGGCAAAATCAACCTTCCTCGTTCTTGTCTAATGCCTCAACTCTAATCAGTAATAGCTATGGATGAAATCAGAAGCGTAAACACAGCCAACTGCATAGAAGTAAATGAATTTTCCCAAATCCAAATCCCTCTACAGGTTATGAACTATCCATAATTCAGAAAATTGAAATAAATAGGGTATTTTGGTTTAAACTTTAAAATGAGAACGAATGGAAGATGAATACTACCTGGTGGAGTTTCCTAATTCCCAAACTTTTCAATCAGAGATGAGATATTGAATTTCGAGATTGATTATGTGATCGAAATGTATATATGAGCGCCCAACCCTTGGGGTTGCTCTAAAACTAAGACTAGTTAAATACAAATCAAATCCATTCCCAGCATTATATTTCTCAAAATTTTCAAATTTCTGCAAAATATATTTATTAAAAATAGAAATTAATAGTCTAGTTGAGTGATTTTATAATTAACAGAAGCTCAATTTCATTGACATAACCACACAAACAATTAAAGGACTAGAGAAGAAAATCGTAGTCGAAAACTGTCTAATTGCAAAAACATGATGAAATTGCGTACAAATTATTCAGATTCGGCAGGCGGTGGAGCACTTCCTGAAGAAGAAGAAGACGTCGCGGCGGTTGCGTCGTCAATTACAAGGGTCCAGTCCGGAGGCAACGGAGGAAGAGGAGGGTAGACGGTTGGGCCACGGCGGATGTCCCAACCCTGAGACTTACGCGGGCGAGTCTTCATGTGATGTTTCGTAGCCTTTTTCTGTGGTCTCGACGAGCACTCTATCACCATTCCACCACCCGACGCCAATCTAGCTGGAGCCACCATCTTGGTAGCACCAACGCTTATTCCGTCAGAGTAGGGCGGTGGCCCCACCGTCGTTGTACCGAAAATGGCTGAGAGTAACATACTCTTCTTTTGTGTGGTGGAAGTGACTGAAATTGGATAACGCGGATTGGTGAGATTATTATTTATCCACTGCAGCACTGCTCATTTGATTGGGCTTTGAATCGGGCACATAGAGAGCCCAATTTACATAACTGGGCCCATACGCTCTGGCCAAATAACAGGATTTAATTGAAAATTATGCAAATTCAGGATTTAACAAAAATTATGTAATCAACCATCTTTATATTTACAATCCCAATTATACAGCTACTACTTTTATTTATCGGTAAATGTAAATTATTATAAATAAAAAACTCATGTACATATACTCCGAGCATTCTTTGACGAAACAACAATCATGTGGGACATACAACTACTCTGGACATGTTTGAGCAAACAAAAGAAAAAAGATATACAAATGAAATTGATTAGCGGTCCATAGCTAACGACTCCTAATGAATCAAAACATTCGGATATAAAGAAAACATAACTTTATATACGTATGTTTTAATTCGTTTTACAATGCACTCAACTTATTGTCTTTAGATCCTCAAAAATCCTCTCATTCCATGTCATCCGTGGTAAACAATAGTAGCAAAAGTAATTTTCTTGACTTTACTTTGCCAAATCGTACCCTTAGCTTCCTTTTTAATCCACTTCAACAAGTTTGATGATAAGTGTAGTTTCTACAACTATTCGAGGTCCTAAACGATGATATTTTACTGTTTTTGAATAAAATACTACATAATTTATGTTATATTTCATTTTGTAAGTAAAACGCAATGTTGGATGAAGAATTAGAGAAAAAATACAAAGATAGTGGAAAAGGGTTCAATTGTATCAAATATAAAGTTTGTGTACTGAAATTCAAATATTCAAAAGTTATGTCGAACCTCAAGATAAAGATTTAAGAGTGTTAGACACACTTATATGAATGTTGGCACCAGGATTTTATCCATTAAGTGTGTCTAGGTATTGAAACTTAAATAACTTCAAAACAAATCAAAGTGAGAAGTGTACTTATCTTTACACGCCAGCGTGGTATTTAGTACAGTCTCTCTTTATGTATCTCGAATTTTCACAAAAGTAGCAACCAGATTTATCATTTTTAGGATTTCGTTATTTATTTTGAACCAAACCAGATGTAGCTTTTTAATCCTTTATAACTTGTCCTTAGAGGTACTTGTCAAGCGAGTAATATCGGTTTTATCTTGTTTTACCCTTTCATTTTCTTACACACAATATGGAATGAGCTCATTAAGAATCAACTTTCCCTTTTGACAGTTGTAATTGACCTTAAATTAGTTGAATTGTGCAAGAATAGAAATCAAAACTAAATGCACAACCAAATCATCAAATAGCTCAAAATTTAATGCTTTTAATTTTGAAGTAAGCTGAGACATTTCCAAGATGTATTCCCTTATGTTTTCTTTACCCTTATAATTTAGTGAAACTAAGTTAGCCAAAAGCATGCTAGTTTCGGCTTTATTGATTTTGCAAAGCGTTTTTCAATTTCATCAAGAAATCTTTGGTAGTGCTTCAAGTTCCTTTTTATTAGCGGAACTTTTATCCATAAGATTAGTGGGTTATTCATTCCTTAATGCAAGGTCTAGATCAATGTCACCAGAACGATACAAACGTTCTCTTTCCAACTCTTAAACTTTAAGCACATGAAATGAATTGATTGTGTCAAATATTGTAGAAGTAGATGGATTAACCAAATATAAAACTTGAACTAAATAACATGTTCACATATGAATCCTTATTGGACAATCAATAATTTTAAATAATGGTAAACCCCATAACAAAAGATCGAATATAACATTGATATTTAGTCATTGAACAGAAATATCAAATTGCAAGTGGTACTCTTGGAGTTGTAATCAAATATTGACAATAAATTCAGTCAAACATCAAGGCCATCTTTTGATCGATTCAATGTTCACATAATAAAAAAACTATACAATTGTTGCATATTTATTACCATAGGTATGTACATAATTCGACTAAATATTAAGCTCCATTTGTGCCGATCAATACCTGCAAGAATTATGTACACACAACCTTCTTAATATTCCAAATAAATTAATTTTGGCAAGAGATGTCGTTTTGATAACATGTTGTTTCGATTAATCTATTTTAAAAAATTAGTAATTTGAAATAAATTCTAGTTCCGGATTTGAAATTTGATTGCCCCTCTTTTTAATTTTTTTTCTTTCTTTTGTAATAAAATAAAATAAAAAACAGCAATTCAGCGTGCTAAAAAATGAGCGTTGTGCACCAACAACAATTGTCCCAGTAACCGTCGCAACTATAAATTTTGTTTTCCTTCCCATTAAAAATAAAATAAAATTACTCCACGACACTCAAATCCACTTAATTCAAGGATGAATTTAATGTCCATTAATAAGAATTTGGAGAAGGTAGCCACACATTTAGATGCCACAAGAAAACTTTTTATAATTAATTCAAACACCTTTTTATTATTATAATTATTCTTTAAATAACATTGCCATAATAGATACACATAATGTTAAAAGCTTAATTAAACAATCAATTTTAGTTAACAAGACTTTCCCAAAATCCAAAATTTAAAATTTAGAGTTAAGATTTACATTCCAAAATTAAATAAATTTAAAGTATGAATTTTAACCCTAAAATTCTTTCTTTAATCTCAATGGTTTAACATAGAGTTTGTTCTGAAATTTTATGAAACTTTAAATCTTATAAAACTAGAAAATCTAATTGCTCTAATACCACTTGTCAAGATTGTCAAGATCCTCCATATCAAATCATCAAGAAAATTAATAATGCGGAACATACCTTAATTTTTTGGAAATAATTTATTATTACTGGATCTTGATTCCAGATCTTGAATTTGGATTATTGACTTTTTTGATTCTTGAGTTCTTGATCTTGATTTTGCTTCTTGCTCCATAATCTTCATTTTGTCTTGTTTTTCAATTTCATTGCTCCATTCCTTTTCTTAATTGTGAGCTTTAGATCTTCGTCTTCAATATGTTTTCTCTTGTATTCTTGTGTTGATGAAATGACACAAAGAATGAGAAGTTGTTTATGAATTGGGGACCATAATCTTATTTATGCTTTACATATGTATTTGTCCTATCATCACGTACAACCCTATGGATCCGGTCTCTACGCATATAATCTGACCTACACTTTATTTAGATACCCAAAACCTAACAATTTAATCATTTATTAGATATCTTTAATGGGGCTCAACTTTAAGGTAGTCTTATCACAATTAATTGTATTTGTAGACCCACATGAAAAATTAATAAACCCAACATTCGGCACCCATATCTGCAACTGCATTTCTCCAAAAGGCAACTCAAATGGGATTTTTCCTCCATAGGTCAGCCCATCGAGAGTGGTTTGGACTCGTCTTAGCCTACATCGTTGGAGTAGAAATTGAGTAGGTGAAGGTATGAATTAGAAATCCTAAATTTTCGCTTAGAAATCTAAAGAAATTCCTCAATGGACCACTGCATCAGTATCTTTCACGGATAGCCTATACAATTTATGACCAAGTTGTTGAACTTGGACTTCATCTCCTACTTTCTTCTGTATTTGTTTGGTAGTGACGACATGTGTTGTTGTAGACGTTTTGTGTTGGCGCTAGCGATTTGCGTTTGGCACAAGTAGTGAGAGATGGGTGGGGTTAGAGATGGCACAGGACGGGGCTCAATGCAGGGCGCGAGCCTGCCCTGTTTATTTATTATTATTTTTTTCAGTTAATTATTTTTTTGTAATTTGTAATTATTTTTTTTTATTCTTCACGAGGTGGGTTCGAGGAGGGGCGGGGTTACTCGAGACGGGGGGACGATCCCCTCACCGCCACGCCAACCCATCGGGCGAGGCAGGGCGGGTTGGGTTTTTCTTTTCCATCTCTAGGTGGGGTGACCCCTTTTTATTTTGGGGTGGTTTGTGGTTGGGTAAAGAAGATAATCTTTTTCTTTTCTTTTAAATCTTGTTTTTAATTATTTTAATTTTTAATATTATAAATCGAAATTTATCATTTTACCTTTCAAAAGTTATTAAAAATGTGGTCAAACATAATTTTTTGATCAACTAAAGGAAAAGTGGATTGAAACCATTTATTTGTCTTCCATTTGCAAGCATTTCAAAAGTTTGGGACCAAAATGAAAGGTTAAGTTAAATTTACAAAGACTTGAAATGTTTGGGACCATGATCTCAATTATCTCTTTTTATTTATTTGTTGGTAGAGATGGATCCCAATATTGGAATATGCACAACAACCATACTCCTTCCATCCCAACCCCATGATTGGAATATGTACATAAATGGTGGCGATGCTGCCGCTGATGCGATTGTATTTGTAGAGATGATGTTTGACTGTGGGTAAGATTAGGCAAGAGTGGACACGCGAGATTTGGTTGGAAGATGAAATATTTATTTTTTAGATTATTTTTTGTTATGTTAATAATTATTTAATCATATTAAGTGGAATTTATTTTTATTTTTTGAAAAGTTATGAAACTTCCATTATAATTTACGTTTTTTTTTGTTGATTATTGCTTACTTTAATTTTTATTTATTTAAAGAGGATAAAACATCCATCATTTAATAGTCAAAATGGATAGAAGGACGAATATTGCTACATAATTGAAAGATTGAAATGAATTATGATTTAAAAAAATGTTGAAGGTATTAGTAACACCGTATAGTTAGAAATGGAATAGTTTGTTTGGTAAAATATAGTATCCTCATAATTACGTAAGTTTGAGCTAGAAACATATATATAAAATTAAAATTATTAATAATTCAATTAAACTGCTACTTTTAGGTGATCGAGTCTAACAGTTTTACCGAGACAATCTACTTTTTGTGAATTGATGTCTTGTTTTGTTCATTTAGGAAATCGACCGACCAACTGGTTAGTTTACTAATGTTTTCGTGAACGCGACAAGTTAGGTCTTTTTTAATAACTATGCCTAAAACAATGTGAAAATTACATTGCCACATAATTTTAAAGATTACAACTCAAAAAACGGGTTTAAGGTTTGGTTATCCAAAAATCATGTGATAATTTCATATTTTAATACTAATAGATAATATCATAAATTAATTTATACACCCACCCCCATTGAAACCCTAATCAGCTCTATATTCTTATGTCTCTCTCTATACTCTCCATCTCACTGGACCACCATCGTCGTCGGAAGAACACCGCTGCTCGCCGCTGCACTATGCACATGGAAGATCTCCAATGTCATCTTCGCCATCATCTTCATCAGATTATAAAATCATCATCTTCGTCTGCACTGCACCGCTACACGCAATCGCACCGTAATTTGTTCTTTGTTTTAATATGTTCCTCGTTGCAATCTTTAGATGGTCTTTACCTTCTTTATACTTGTTTGTACATGGATAGGTAAGTAATAACGTTGCATAATGTACTGTTGGATTTTGCATTTACGTTGATTTTGGAGAGGGGGGGTCCAATTTTGGGATTCGCCTCGGGCCCCTGAAATCACAGGACCAGCCTTGAATGTACTACCACCGTGGTGTGAGAGAGGATGACAGGTGAATGCCAATGGCTTTGCCTAGGCAAGGCTCGAGAAAGTTTGGAGTCGATCGAGATATTAGTATGAATATTTATTAAATTTATAATGATATAATATATGTTATTTATCATGAGTTTTGAACTTTTAAACATTTTCCCTTCAAAGTGAACTAAGATAACTAAGACATGACTTGTGTTCTCTTCCCTAAAACAATTTGCATTAATTCATTATTAAATTTCCAGTAATAGACAATTAGTGATAGTATCTATCTTTTGTCTACCTATTCATTAACAAATAATGCCACCATAAATTAGATCAAGAATATACCTCTAGTTAATCCTATCGTGGTATTTTCACAGTTTGTAGAATACATTTAGCAGCCATATGGTTGTTGGTAAGGCTGTAAATTGATCAGATATGGATCGGATCTGCCTATATCTGATTCAGTCAAATCCGATAATCCAACGAATATTTGATTGTTAAATTCATATCCGATTTGCTATGTTATCGGATATCCGATCCGAAATTAATAAAAATTAGGAAAAAACTCAATGTTGAAATCAAATCATCATATATTAAACGAAAAACTGAAAATCGTCAAATAAACTGTTGAACCAGCCAGTTAACCGTAAACCAAAAAATCAGATCCGATTTTTCCAAATAAAATGATTTTATGTTCTTTAAAATTTTTTGAACTAAATTAGCAAGTCCAATAGTGACTTTGACCATCAAGATATCCCTTTTTAAATGAGAGATTTTTTTTCTAGTTTTCTATTGACATTCGATGTGAAATAATGTAAAATTGAATTTCAATTCTAAATATAAATATTTTATTTCATTAACAAATTAAATTATTTGTTACATATTAATTATTAGTTTTTTGAAGTTGTAAAATAAATTATAATAATAAATTTAATTAAGAAAAATATAGACATTTAATTACTTTAAATTAGTAAAATAAAATTAAAAAAATCTATTATTTTTATAATGTTTTACATTTATGTGTATATTTATTTATTCAATTTGACAATCAATTTGATGCTCATTCAATCCCGATTCGACTTTTTGACATTTGACCCTTTTCCTCTTTCGGGTCGATGCCCGGGTCAATTTTTAAAACGTTAGTNATAAATATTTTATTTCATTATTTCTATTGACAAATCAAAATATTTGTTACATATCAATTATTAGTTTTTGAAGTTGTGAAATAAATTACAATGATAAATTTAATTAAGAAAAATATAGACATTTAATTACTTTAAATTAGTAAAATAAAATTAAAAAAATCTATTATTTTTATAATGTTTTACATTTATGTGTATATTTATTTATTCAATTTGACAATCAATTTGATGCTCATTCAATCCCGATTCGACTTTTTGACATTTGACCCTTTTCCTCTTTCGGGTCGATGCCCGGGTCAATTTTTAAAACGTTAGTTGAAATCAACAATTTTTTTTATTTTTTTTTAATCAAAATTTCCAATTATTATATAGGTTTAATAATTATAAAATTTTCAACTTTTTTATGTTTTGAATTTGATTATTTTTTTATTCTAATTTTTTTTTTGTTTTTTTCGCATTTATTTTAGTGACAAATAAATAACAATTATTTATAACAAAAGAAATCGAATTGTTGTCGGATCGGATTGATCTATATCAATATTTGATCCATTTAGTCAACGAATTATTGGATCAAATCTTGATTGAATTATCGAACTAAAACCCTAAATCCATCTCCCATTAATTTCGTTGGATTCGAATCAAATTCGGATCAAAATCCAATCCATTGACAGCCTTAGTTGTTAGCACAAAAATCACAGGTTTCAAGGCAAAAGACAAAAGTAATAAAACCTGTACAAGAAAATATCTCATTCTCGTTCCTCTCTTAACACGTTAGAAAACGTGCTCCAGACAACTGATAATGATCTATACGAGGAACAAATACTGAATTCTTTACAATGCATAGCCAACCCTGTAGTTCTAAAATCTAAACAGCAAGGTTAATTCTTCTTACAACTCCTTGGTGGACATAATCTACGCTTCTTGGAAAAAAACTGAATGTTATCATCCTCTTCACTAGGACTTGATCCCTCATCACCACCACCTGTATAACAGTGTCAAAAATCAGAAAATTTAAGCCAGCCATCCACAATCTTCACTGTGAACTAGGAGACTATATTTAAAACTTAAAGAAGGCATACAAATAAGGATTCAACTGATTTATTTCAATAAACTAAAAGTGAATGTTAAGCTGGTGCAATCTGCAGGCTATGTCACGTCTCAAACACCAAAAAGAGGGCGAGGGTGTAAGTTTATTTCCCATCAATACTTCAGCACACATGAATAAGTTCATTTGCACAAGGCTCTAACAAGACTAAAGTTGCAAGGGGTATGATGCAGGGAAAGCATGTAATGAAAGATGAACACACAATTGAGAACTCATTAATTCACAATATACTGAGAAAAAGCAACCTTCAAAGAAACCATAGTAGCTCTCCTAAAAAAATTTTATGACATCAATAAAGACAATACCACCAACATTATTAACAACAAAATGAAATAAAATGCAAAACAAAATTAAATATCAGCCCGATGCTGTTTCCCGCCACTCTGCGCGCCATCAAGTTTAACCACCTGAGCCATGTGCCTTCGGATGATCCCAACAGTCCATAACTGCCAATGTTTCTCCACAGCATCAGTACACTGTTTTTTTCTGTTCACTATTTGTAGCTAAAAAAGGAGTTCTGATCCTCCACGCATAGCTGCTATCATAATCTTTGATGGTTTTTTTTCCTGGGCTGAGTTATTTTCCCACGTAGTATTCTTTAACTTGTACCTAAACTCCTTTGTTTACATCTTTGCTCTCCACCAATGTCCGTGACACCAAATTTGGATTAAAATTGGCATTCCTACACCGACCTAATTAGACAGTATACAACTAACACAAACTAAGCTTTATTTCCAATAATTTTGAGATCAAATACACCAGTAATTTTGGATCACTCTGTGTATCCACCACTACGTCTACCAAAAGATCTCTTATCATCATAATGTAAGTGGACTTGCATTCAACATTGAGAAAAAATGGATTTATTGGTTTACCCCTGGGACATGCCTAAGCAGCAGGCTATCTCCTAGTGTATCCACGAATTGTTCCACAAAAAGGTATTGCAAACATGATAATACTTTGTAATTGATTGATAAAGTCACTCTCACGGTCTTACCTTCTGATTTCCCTGTAGGTTTTTGAGGAAGTTCACATGTAAGCTCCTTTGTATCAATAGTGCAGTTGTGTCCAGAACGCTTGGAAGCTATTGTGATGACTCCATGTTCAACCTCTCGTTCAGGCATTTCACACCTTCCACCAAAAGGCTTCATATAACAGAACCTAAATACAATTTAAAATAAAAAAATTACATAAAGAAAAGTGGAAAATAGTTACTTTAAAATATATTGGAACCTCCAGCTATTCAAGTTACATGACCTTATAAACTATGTACTTGAGGAACATAGGCAACCATTTCCATTATGGGTCCATTTAAGTTGGCCCCTAATATTATCTTCTAGTAGATTGGAAACAAAAGAAATGGGAACTAAAAACTTAGGCATATGAGTCAAAACAACCAATAGGAGTAACATCACAGCGTTTTAATAAGTCCTAGAACTACACGCACACTGTAAGGAGAACAACATAACACAGACCTTATCGGAAAATTGAGATGAACAGGCTGATCCAATTATCCGTTGGTTTTCTCGATAAGTGGATCGGCCCGGCATATTAGGACTACTTATTTTCTTAAAAAGAGGCATAATTCTATTATTACTGTGTATGTGATACCTCTCATCACTCCTAGGAAAAACATGTTGCTTCTTATTTTCATAATTGGATTGGCATTACAAATTCAGTATAAGTGTCCAATCTAACCAACTATTGAAGAATAACAAGCATGGAATTCCATGACAGAAAGCGATGATCTTAGACATCAATAAAACCTTACTATCATACTGCTACAATCATACAGTTTATCAACTTATATTTTTGAAAGAACTTAGTAACTATTTCGCTTGAAACCTGATAAGAAAGAAAATATTGCAGAGACAGACAGAAAAGGAGGTTTCAAATAATGCAGAACTAATACCATTCTAAAGGTAAAGTCTTGCTATCAAAGTCAGGACTCAACATCCTCCATTTTCTGCATTTGTCACACTGCACCCACTCGTGATCGGGTTTGTATAGGGCATTACCTTTTTTCTGTAAAAGGAAGATAATCTTATGTCATACGAAAGAATGGAACCTGCCAGACATCCTTTGAAGAAAATGACTCAAAGGGAAAGTCAATTGAAAAGCAAGAATACACACTACTCAGAAAAGAAGATAATTCAAAATCTTGAAAATAGAAATTAGCAAGACTACTGGATTTTCAGGCTAAGATGACTAATTACTCTCTCAATGGTCAAATTAAAACCATCAGGATGCACAAATGACAAATAGAGGTTACTTCATAATAAATATGCGACATAAAGTGGAAAGCAAGCTTAAACAACAATCAGGTCTTTTGACTTGCTGTCATATCAGCCAATTCAGACCTTGGATAAACTAGTATTATGATAAAAAAAAAATCTTAGATAAGAGGTTAAGTAGTTCAATTTATTTAGTGATGAGGTGCAGTTTTCTTTACAATAGAATATCAATATGTGGAACTTTAACGCAATTAGCGAATCATTCAGTTTGGAACAGATAAGTTAGGCAAATATTTTTGAACCCAATTCAAATGGTTGTGTTCTCCTTGTTTCAGTATTGAAACGTCTTCTTATTTTCAAGTGATGCTGTGCTTTAGATTTCCACCCTTCAGTCTACCTCCACTGGATACTTTTAACATCCAACTTCTTCAGTCTAAAACTATCTGAGCCTGGGTTAGCTACTTGAGTCTTGATCATTATCAGCGAGTTTTATGTAATTTGAGTTGCTAAATGTATCAACTTGTTCGCCGAAGTCCCTAAACCATTTGGAATTTTCAACAGCTCCCAGTAGCTTTTCGTTTATTCAGATGAAAAAGTTTATTGCTAGAAATTGACATGGAGAAAATGAAGAGGTAATGATGGTGTTTTGTATTCAACTACGCCCCTGTTTGGGCTCCATAAAATGAGATTTTGGAGATAACTTTATTTTGGAATAGTGATTTTTTGGAGAATGTGTGTTTAAAAAATAAAGAAGAATTTTAGTTTTACATATGACATTAGGAATAGTGATTTTTCCAGAGAATGTGCGATTAAAAAGTATGGAAAAGTTTAGGGGTTATAACATTATTTTATGGGATAATGTGATTGAAAATGAGTTTTGAGAAAATACATTTTTAGAAAAATGGGGCCCAAACGGGGGCTACATATGCAATGAGCAAAATAGGTTACATCACAATGGCTAGAAACCAAAGGCTTCAACGTGAATTTATTTTTTACATGGATAGTTCTCGATGAATACCATTCAATGATCTGGCTAATAATGCATAGCTTAGGAAAATAATTGAAATGAATTAAGGGTTTTCTGTGAATCAAATGATAAATGAAGACTGAAACCCATATACATTTATAAAAGAGACAAGCTTGGTGAAAACCACTCAGGTGAAAGATTCACTCAGGCGAAATGTTTGTTGTAAATAACATTATGAGACAACCCATTGCTGTAAGCTTTGGTGCAACTTATTGTATTAGAGCTTATACTTATGGAATGTATATGAAACGTGGATAGGACATGAATTAAAGAGACAAACTTACCTTAAAATGGAAGTTACCTTTTAAATACATCTTATCTATCCCTTTTCATTCAATATAATGTTAACAAATAACTAATAGTATATTCAACAATTTTTATCAATGGAGCAAGAAGAACCCTTAAATTGACGGGCAACGGCTATACAACTTGCATCCCTCAACACATTCAACAGTAAAGAAACAAACTTATTTGTTATGGAGATTGGCTGACAAACATGGCAACACAAAATAAAATGCAAATGCTTCTCCCATTCAACATATATTAACATCAGCAAGGGAATAATTCGGAGAAAAAAATTCAGACTGAGGTTTTAACCATGATAGTAAAGATTACCAGCTGAATTGTATCTACATATTTGTCCAGGTATTCATCTGCTCTTTCACCAAGCCACTTCTCCAATTCAGCATAGGGTTCACAATCCTGGAACCCTTGCTTACTGTTATGCACCCAGACAAGACCTTTACCGTCATCCTGCAACAGGAAAAAAGGAAATGAAGTTAGCACGACTGTTAGACCAAACTTCTTTTAATAAGGCTTAAACAACAACGTGAAAAGTGGATGGCCAGCACTGTTAGACTACATTTTTTTGTAAGGCGTAAACAAAAACGTGAAAAGTGGATAGCTGATTGAATAGACAAAGGCAGTGTGCAATTAGCCATCAAATAATTAGGAAGAGGCCAAAAACCGGGCTCACCATGAACACAACAGTGAGAATAAATTCTAATATTCTTCTTCATAATCTATAAAATTGTAATTTACATTTCTATATATAGATACACACAACTGATTCTAAGGAAAGAACATAAGTACAAGAATAATGCCTAAAACATAGGAACTATCAAATTTTAAAAAGTCAAATATCCAATTAATAATGATTCCTGAAATTCCTTTGTAACTGATTGCATAAAAATCAGCCAGTATCTGTCCACATACTTTCTTATGTGGTACTTGATATAAGCGATAAGCTCGGATCTACTGGCTTCAAAATCTGTTAAGGGAGAAAATAAAATATTATCTACTTTAGCAAAAAGAGTAGGAACACGTGTGTGAGATCAAATATTACAGTGCTTAGTTCAATACTACTGATCAATATGAAATTCATTGCCTAGAAGAACTAAGAAAACTCATAATATAGCTTCTGCAAATCTGGCCCGCCCTAAAAATTACAATTCTTTTTTTGGTTGGAAAAAATGGGAACTGTTTTGAGTGAGATGAATGGCATGGACTCACTTAAATACTACAACAATTACAAATTATCGACAAAACAGTATCCATTAGCCACATAAAACCTAATGGTATACAAGCTACATGGTGACAATTAACTTCAAAGGAGTAAATCCCTGGCTTTAATTAACTTAGTTGAAATATAGAAAGTTTCTTATGTTCTATTGAGAAAATACTGCTGATGGAATTGTAAAAAGGGAAGACATTATTATTGCCTTGACAATTCATAAAAGATAATAGAACATTTCTAAAACTATGAAAGTGTTAATTTGCACAGCTCATAAAAAAATAGAGCATGCCTAGCCAACATGTTTTGGGTTTGATATGAATATGATTATTTGAATATAAATTTATAGCTTCAAAACATTGTTTACAGTTAGTTACCTGGAAAGATGATATAATTTCTACATATGTGTTGATATCAACACTCTTATAATTTGAAGCAAATCAAAAACATGTTGAAAATTTACAAGACATAGTATAAGCAAATATAGTCATTTCACTTTCTAAAAACACACATAATTGATAAAAAAGCTTGTATGACATTCTCCTATGAATAGATTCTACTCTTTAGTATTTGGAGCACACAATTCTGATCTCTAAAGTTGGAAAAGGTCAATGATCATTGTCACAGATCTACAATCGCACACATCATTAATTATGCATCCAAAATAAAAGAATAAAAGATGAGGAACTAGTTCAAATAAAAATGTTTACGATTAAATCAGTAACATCAACAACGCCAATGATGCCACGACCATTATCTCCATTATGAACCATACTTCCAACTCTCTTGTAAGCCTACAAATTAACAAAATAGAAACTAATTAAACAGACGGCTGAGACGATTTAAGTAGGGGGAAATGCCCTAGAACAACCAAATCGAAAATAAATAAATAAATACAATAAAATAAAATATCCTAAAGATTCAATTGTAAATTATTAACATTAACTAAAAGATGATGCTAACTAGTTCGATTCATGAAAATGTGAGCACAGATTAAATGTAGCTCCTATTATCCAGTAGATACTCCTCAATCCCAACCTCTCCATGCGAGATAAACCAATAATGAGAATCTTTTCCACATGAAC
Source organism: Fraxinus xanthoxyloides (assembly GCA_903798325.1). Classification (NCBI taxonomy): domain Eukaryota; kingdom Viridiplantae; phylum Streptophyta; class Magnoliopsida; order Lamiales; family Oleaceae; genus Fraxinus; species Fraxinus xanthoxyloides. The sequence goes on from CAIGRL010140035.1 coordinate 17,560, forward strand.
CAATGGTTCCACATAAAAAATACATTTTCTCCCTGTCACAGATAATAGAAACAAAAGAAGCTGCATTGACATGAGAGGTTGCATAAGAATATTGAAATATCTGACAACCTTCAGTGGAAAGGATTAGTTTCCAGTATTCATGCATAATAAATTCAAATCTCTCTCTAACTCAGTTCGTAAGTTAACTTGATCTGATTTTAAACATAATTTACCATTCCTTACTAGGTAATAATGAAGGCTAGTCTAATCTGTAGGTTTTCATAGTTAATTAATGTGGTGTCAGAAGGTCCAAAGATGGGTAGTATGTCTTGATAATTATTCTTTGCATGTAGGAGATTTACATATTAGGCAGAGTATAAGAACCACACTTAGTGGTTCATCTCTTGAATGGCAGGAAGTTCTACGATAGGTCACATGTTATGTCCTTAATCTTGGGGTGTGAGGAGAATGAATATGAAAAAAACACTTTAAAGATCAAAGTTAAATCAAATTTAGAAGGTACCTCAATGAAAAGTGAAGTATCTCATAAGACAAGTAATCCATTAATGTACTTCGCCATCTTAAAGGAAACCAATTCATATTCCATGTGATTCTCGTCATTTTAAAATTTAAGATTTCCATTATTGCCTTGTGGTCGAACAATCTATTTGCAGTAACTTCAAATTTCATTACATACATCCTACTCTCTGAACTTTTGGCTAAACAAATGATCTGTGCCCTCATTTCATGCCTGATTCGATTAAAGAATTATTTTTCAATAAGTACCAATCAATTGAGAATTATGTAACTTCATGATGATCCCAAGCGTTGGGTAGAAAAATTGGTAATTTAATAGATGTACAGTCCTGAAAGAAAGTAATAAGCAAGATTAAAGACAAGTTTATAGAGTAAAAGCCATAAACAGTGACAAAATGGAAAACAAAAAATATTATCAAGAAGTTATGCCAAACATATACCCACCCAACCTAAATTTAGGAACTATCTCTTGTACCTAACAAGTTCAAATTAAAATGCATGCGGATTAGTTTCAACTTATCACACACAGTTGGAACTCAATTCAAATGAAGCATGAAGATGAAAAAATCTAGTCGATGCACTACAAATATCACCAAAATAGAAAAGCAAAACTTCAAAACCAACAAGATGCAGTTTAGTTAATTTTGTGGAATATTAAGCAAAAAGAGTATCAATAACAAACAAATTGCAATCATATGTGAGATTCAGGAATAGGTTTTAGTTCAAAACATTCAAAAACTAATTTTGAGGCCATTGGATTAAACACAATGTTACACAGTGGACCGAAGGGCATTCAATTCTTTCTTCATTTAGTTAAGAGCAAGGAAAGCAACAAGGAAAACCGCATTCTCACCTCAATTAAGCGCCCATGCCAATATAGAAACATTCCACAATTTGCTTGCTCCCATTCTAATTGAGAACGACCAAGAGTAAGTTGAACTGGTCTTTCCATGACAATCCCATCTTCAATGATAGTGTTGTTAAGAGATTTTGCCAGGGGTCGACATTTTACCTAGTAAGAAATAGCATATTAACAGTGCAATCTTCTCAAAGGTGCACAGTTGGTAAAGGCAAAGGCAAGGGCATTAGAATTTTTTTGAAGCAACCAGAAAGCCTTGAGACAGTGAGAATTGCTACCCCAATTTAATTTTCATTTTCTTAACAAATGGAAAATGTAGAAAAGAAATGAAAATAAATTAATGCCAGAACTTATTGAATTTAATGACATAGTCTCATAGACAACATAATAGCACTTGCGAAAAAGAAAGGATCAAATTGAATGAACCAAATTAGTATCAGACCAGAAATATGGAGTATAAAATTCTAATCTACAATCACGCACAACTGCACGGAAACCAAATAATAAATAAGTTCTAGTATGGGACAAGAGAGAAAAATATCCAAATTGATAAATATTAATGAAAAAATCATCTCAACATTAATATATGGCATGATTTAGGATTATTCATAGCCACAATTAGTCTCTCTATTTATGACATGATATTGTCAATATCTTGTAATTGGTAAGACATGCCCTAATTGTTGTAATTGATGAAATTCAACCTTTTAATTAGCTCAACAGTGTCTCTATAATGAGAGGAACCCTCCCAATGTGAGGCATTCAGTGTAATGGACATGGTATCAGAGCCTAAATCATTCAGATCTGGATTGTGAATTGAGTTTTCGGGGTTGAGTCCAGACCGGGATGTTGCTCCCTTTGGTTGTCCGTAGCTTCAGGAAGGTTACTGGTAATTTCTGGTAGCTGTCAGGGGTTCTAAACTACTATTCAGCAGTTTCTATTGAAGGTACTAGTGGCTATCTGCAAAATTTGCAGATATCGGCGAACTCCTCTTGTAGAAACAGGTTTGTAGCGGTTTTGATTCGCAGTGGAGTGCTGCTGATGACTTCATAGGCTTTGTAGCCTACTCCCTAGTACTATTTAGGCTTGCTGATAGGCTTGTCGTGTGGTACAGTTTACTGTTTCTAGTGAATCTTTCGGGGTACTTTACCAGGAAAAAATTATTCTGCTTGGGAGTTCTAGTTTCAATTGTTTGTTACGAAAAGGAGTTGTAGGGCAATATTGATGGTAGTGATCCGACTTCTAAGGAGTCTAAGGAATTGGCTTAATGGAAGGTCAAGGATGCATATGTGATGTCCTGGATTTTATGGGTCTGCAGATCCTCTAATTGCGCTCAATTTGGGGCCCTAAAAGACTGGAAAGGCCATATGGGAATATTTGTTGAAGGTTTATCACCAGCATAATATTTTTAGTTGGAGTATGAGATTGCGAGTTACACTTGAGGCAATCTTTCCATTCAAGAGTATTTTTCTAGTTTTCAGACTTTGTGGGGCGAATTTTCTAATAATGGATACAAAGGTACAACTCTCCCTCTCTGAAATTCAGGATGTCATGAGCAGTTCAAGAGAGATCAATTCCTAATGAAATTGCTTCTTAAATTTGAGGTTACTCGCTCAAATTTGATGAATCAAGATCCTTCTCCATCAATAGATGTATGTTTTGTCGAATTACTTTGTGAGGAGCAATGTCTTCTTACATAAACTACATTTCAGCAAGATTCTAGAATGTCCAATCTTGATCCAGTAGCCTATGCAACCTATGGGAAAGGGAAGGGACCGATATGCACAAAGTCCAGTGTTTCAGCTGTAAAGAGTATGCCTGCCACCAACAGTATAAAGAAATCTTGCAACTATCGCGAAACATGGCCATTTTATCAAGGATGTTCAACTCGGCCTCAAAATCATCAAGCTAACGCTTATCGGGCTGTATTGAGCACTTCTTCTGCTTCAGTGAGGCTGGCCAATCTGCTCTTACTCCAGAAATGGTACAACTTAAAAGAAATTATAATATCAGACTTTTCTATCTTAGGGCACCAATGTAATGTTACTACTTCGTATAAATCTTAGCTTGTAGATATTGGTGCATCTAATCATATGATTAGTTCATCTAGTGCTCTTGGAAACGTTCGTCCCTATCATTATTTATTTCATATTCAGATTGTTAATGGGAGTCATCTAGCTACAAATGAAGTCCGTGATATTCATTCTTATTTCAAAGATATATGTGTATGGGGTCATTTCTCTATATTTGATATTATACATAATGATGTACGGGGGCATTTCTCCAATAATTTCTCATAGAAATCCCTACAATGGGAAACTACCTTGTTAGGTTTCCATTGTTGGTTTGAACCTGTCTCTAATGAATTCCACCCAGGGCCTTCTACCCTTGGAGATAATCCCTCATTATTTTCGCGCATGAAGCTTAGGAATACATTTATTTGCTAATATAATGTCACTTATGCTCGATATTAATATTTTGTCACAATCATCGATGATATACTTAGGTCTATTTTCTTTGGTCTAAATCTGAAGTCTTGTTTATTTTTCAGACCTTCGTATCAAATGTCGAGACCTAATTTTCTAATGGTATTAAAATTTTGAGGTATGATTTTGGTGGTCAATACATGTCCCGCAAGTTTCATTATTTCTTATGCCACAAAGGAATTATCTCTCCTCGCTCATGTCCTTACACCATGCAGTAAAATAGTGTTGTACAATGAAAGAGTCGTCATCTTTTAGACATTCGTACCTCATTGCTCTAGTCCTCTATTCCTTCTAAATTTAGGGTTGAGGCCTTGTCAAGTGCAGTTTACTTAATTAATAGACTGCCGTATCAATAGCATCCTAGCTCTCTCAACCAGCATACTTTTGATTGTGTTTGTTTCATTCATTTACGTCGTGAACGTCACAAACTTTCTGCTTAGTCTGTTAAATGTGTATTCATGGGTTAGTCTTTCCTACAAAGGTTATGTTTTCTATGGTGTGCGTCTCTTACAATGTTGTTTTCTTTAAGAGCAATGTTTCTTTTCTACTCGTATTCAGCCATTGCCTAATATTATTATTTTATCGAGTTCTGATGAGTTGTCTTCTCTCAATAAACAGCTCAAACTTGGAATTGTGTATACTAGTCATCTATCGAATTTTTCCCTTCCTACGACTCACCATTTATCTATGCATGTTCCAACGACTTCTCCTGGGATTGAACAACCGTCTGAGATAATTCTATCAGCTTCAAAGCCTGACATGCCCTTTAAGTCTAATCCTTGACAATCTACCCGAGACTAGCGTCCTTCTAATCTTCTCTTAATGATATTTTGTCTTCTATTCAGTCCTAAATGCTATTCCGAGGCTGTTAAGCAAGAATGTTGACAAAAAGCGATGGATCAAGAACTTCAAGCTCTTCAAGAAAATCATTTATAAAACGTTATTTCTTGCCCTTTTAATGTTAAGGCAATCGGATGCAAATGAGTTTACCGGATCAAGCTTCGATTTAATAGGACTCCAGACTGATACAAGGCACGATTAGTCACCCTGGGGAACAGGTAAGAGTATGGGGTAGATTATAAGGAAACAATTCCTCCGATGGCAAAGATGACTATCGTGCGAACAGTTATTTCTATTGCTACCTCCCAAAGCTAATTACTTCACCAAATGGATGCTGAAAAAGCTTTTCTTCATGGTGACCTCAAAAAGGATATTTATACGACTCCTCTCTTGAATTTGTTTTCTTTTCAGTTTTTTGCCGTGTAAGTTGAAGCGGGCTCTCTATAGCTTCAAACAGGCTCTAGCGAGCTCTATATTTCTTTGTAAGACTTCGATTGGTCTCGTTCTTTTACTTGTATATGTGGATGATATTATCATTACTGAAATTTATTCCACCTCGATCACTCAACTTCAACAGCATCTTCAAGCTTCCTTTCATACGAGGGACTTTAGTCCTCTTTACATATTTTTTTAGGTTTAAAGGTGCACATCGATCCTTACAGTATATTTATGAATCAACTCAAACATACCTAAGATTTAATTAGATTGGCTGGTCTTCAGGATTCTTCGGCGGACACTCCGTTGGAAGTCAATGTGAAATATTTTTCCATCCTAATGTGTTTGGACAAATGGTGGACAACTTGAACTATTTGATTCACTCGGCCTCATCTTTCCTTCATTATGCAACACGTCAGTCAGTTTATGCAAGCTCCACACCATCTCCATTTAGCTGCCGTTCGTCGAATAACTCGCTATGTTCGTAGTTCACCTAGGCGTAGATTTTTCTTCCCAACTAGCTCTCATCTTCACTTTGTTGGTTATAGTGATGTGGATTGGGCTGGATGTCCTAATGCTTCACGGTCTATTAAAGGTTAGTATTTGTTTTTTAGTGATTCTTTGATTTCTTAGAAGAGTAAGAAGTAGGACAATCCTATTGTAGATGATATATATAATAAACAGTTTAGATGTAATAGGTTTCATCTTATTATTCTTTTTTCTTATTTAGAATATGATTTCTTTTCTTTATTGATTATAATATGATTTCTAAATTCTTTTAGATTAGGATTTTAGCTTATTTCCTTTTAGAATTTAGTTTCCTTATATTAATAGGATTAGAAGTTTTGCCCATAAATACAAAGGCATTTTACACTTTTCCAACAATCAATTATCATTCAATATACAAAGACATGATTGTTTAAATATCGTTCTTATTTATTACATAATTCTTATTACAAAATTTATTAAACGATTTCGCACCAAAGTAACAAGCACATTTTCCTAAACCTTTTATCAAATCCAAATATCGTGCAATGTCAACTACTTGTTTTGAGATTGTCTAGCTTCATGGTCTTTTGGCCGAGCTTGGTTTTTCTCATTATGATCATACTTCCCTTCATTCTGACAATAGTACCATTCAAATAGCAGCTAATCCCGTTTTCCACGAGCGTATGAATTATATTGAGGTGGACTATCATTCTACTTTGGAAGCCTTGGACATTGAATTCTCATGTCATTTCTTTTCCTCCTGTTACCACTGTCCAGATAGTGGACATCTTTATGAAGGCCATGACACGACAACGCCATCAATTCCTTGTGGGAAAAATAATGCTTCTTGATCGACCAACATCAATTTAAGGAGGCATGTCGACCAGATTCTTAGCCAATTAGTCTCTCTATTTTTGGCATGATTTTGTCAATATCTAGTAATTAGTAGAACAGTGCCTATAATGAGAGGAACCCTCCCAATGTGAGGCATTCAGTGCACATGAGAGTGTTTGTGAGAGACAGAGGTTGTTTGTGCGTTAGTGATGCATTCAAGTACCCGAGCTCCTTGTACATAGATCTTCATACGTGGATCTAAGAAGATGACCTCCAAGTACGATCTAAGAGAATAATCCAAAGGCACCTGAAATAAGAAGAAATCACAATCTCATTTGCATGTAGAATACTAATGCTATACCAGATCAAATTAGAGTAGAGAAATATACCTTTTGAGATATTTGGCCTGGACGAGATCTTGTCCTCCTGGAACGAATGAATATGTCACCTTGATGGAAGGAACTCCCTCCACTCATCCCCGCTTCCCATTGCAAGCTATAATTTGATCCCCATACATCTAAATTCCATATAAATATTTGTGTACCAGTGCTATTTCCACTGAACAGGCCTGCTTTTTCACCAATAAGGTACTTATCAAATGGAGAAAATTCCTTAATGATTTTCAAATTGTATTTTGCAAAAGCCTCGTTCTGGACACTTGTATCTACTTCCATGAACTGCCCAATTCTGCGGTAGCTTACAACAGGGATCTCCAAATTCTACAGCATAAGATTCACAGAAGAAAAAGAAGGTTTAGACAAGAATAGATAATTTGTAGGAAAATATGGGACCAAACAATGAACTCCAATACTCCATGTTGGGGATTGATTGCATACATCTTTTCCTTCATTTAGTGACTGGGAAAGAAACGCAATTGATCTGGAATTTGCAGTTTGGGTAAGAACCAAAGCATCTTTTCCAAGCCGCATAGCACCTGTCTGAGAAACAATGTCCATTAAACATAAGACCACATCATGTACATGAGGAAAAAACAATTTGAAACTAGAAAGATTAATTCTCAAGGAAACCAATACCACTCTATTAAGTAAAAAAGAAAAGATATTTGATAAACCTCCTATCCGTTTCACGTATGCAAGGCGTGCTAGGCACGTGACTGGTTGTTAGATGATGTTAGGCGTGACTGTGCATGGAAGAATGTTCCTTTCATGTTTTTCAGTTATTTTCTTTTCTTACAAAATGTAATTGTCAGGGGGTGTGGGGGGAATACAAAGGTAGCTAATCTTTTGAGAGAGGGAGATTATTCTGGTTTTGGGTTGTAAGAGAGCTAGGCAACTTTTCTTGGGGAGAGACCTAACCACTCGAAAGTCAATGGGGGAAATACCTTGTAATTCTTCCTATTTTCGGTTATCAGAATCAATAGAATTTCCTTACCTGTTCTGGATTCTATAATTTGTTATCAGAGCCACATCGGGGAAATGATGGCCTTGAAGAAAGTTGAGACTCGAATGGATGCGATCGAGCAGATAGTAGAGGGCCCGCACTACGATTTGCTTCGGGAGACAAAGTCCATGCGAGGTGAGTTGCAGAAGATTTCCTCATTGCAACGGGGAATGGCGGCGATGATGGAAAAGCTATCAATGCTGGATAAGGTTGATTTGGTGCTCCAACAATTGGAGAATCCGATCCGACTATGGCCGGCCGAAGGAGACAGGGGAAAAAGCCAATGGGTCGGGGAAGACTCCTCAGAAATTTCATCGGCGACCAAGGAGAGTGGTGAGGGACGACAGCCAAGGGATATGGGGGTCGAAGGGCAGCACAAGACGACGACGGGAAATCCAGATCTAGATCGGGAGACCATGTTGCGCTGAGCCTCAACTTTGCGGATTGGAGATGCTGAGTTTCGATGGAGATAACCCAGAAGGTCGAATGTTCTAGGTAGAACGATACTTTGCAGTGAACCGTTTTTCGGAGGCGAAAAAGCTCGAGGCAACGATTATCATCCTTGATGGCGACGCATTACCTTGGTTTCAGTGGGAGGACGAGCATCGGCCGATGAAATCATGATCGGAGTTGAGAGCGAACTTATTGGAGAGATTCCATTCCACGCAGAAGGGGTAGTTTATGAGCGATTTCTGGCGCTTCGATAGGAAGGTAGCGTGCGAGAGTATCGGACAGAGTTCAAATTGTTGGCGGCTCCGTTGACGCACATATTGGAGCTGGTTCTGGAAGGGAATTTCATTAATGGCCTCCAACTCGAGATAAAAGCTGAGATCCGAATGTTGAAACTGACAGGGATTGGGTCGGATAATGGAAATGGCCCAGCAGGTTGAGAAGAGGAACTATTTACTCTACCCAACCAAATTGGGCTCTAGGCTAGGAGGCCCAAGTGCCACATCTGCAGGCACTAGAACGGGGAACACAGGATACAATCCTACGGGATTCATTCAACTCCTTTCAAACCAAAAGCAAGGGCCGCAAACGGGAACGATCACTACTGCTCCGCTAGCTACGCAACCGACAGCTAGACAGGGATTACCATTTCGGAAGATGACGGAGACGAAACTGCAAATGAAAACGGAGAACGGGCTCTGTTTTAGGTGCGACGAAAAGTATACGATATGTCGCAACAAGGAATTGCATGTCCTAGTGGTCCACAATGAAAATGGAGGCGAAGTTGAGGAAACCCAAGTGGAGTCTAGAGCTAAAAACCCACAGGTTGAGGAAGCAACGGTGGAATTGTCCCTAAATTCCGTGGTAGGTTTAACAGCCCTCGGCACTATGAAGGTCATGGGCAAGATTCGGCAAAAGGATGTGGTTGTCCTGATCGACAGTAGCACAACGCACTTCATCTCCACCGAAGTGGTTCAACGTCTCGGCCTACCCCAGGTTTCACGGATCGCAGGTTTGGCTCCCGAGGTTTAACGCCTCAAGGATGCCCTCACCTCATTCTCTGGCCGGCAAGCCCGAACAACTGGCATACATGCATGCTATGAGTAGGATGAAAGGGAAAATACCTGCATATGATCACACATCATTAGTGCACTG
>CAIGRL010140083.1:0-13173 GCA_903798325.1 Fraxinus xanthoxyloides
TTACAATAGATTTGGGCATTCAAAACGATTCCAACTTTGGGAATGAAGTCTGCTACAAAATATCCTGATGCAATTCCAGGAACGGTTGCTTGGGAAATGTTGAAGAGGTTAGCATCTGTCGCCATTAATAACGTGTTGAAATCGAAAGAGGTAAATTGTCTTTTAAAGTTTAATGTAACAAATTTTAGAATTAGCTTAGTGAATGACTAATGATTTGCATGATTTAATACTTGTAGTTGGAGGTTAATTCTACATTGATTCCCACTAAACTCGAACTCAAGGAGGTCTATTAAAAAGAGTTGACACAGATTGTGAGAGAAGAAGAGAGTGCTTCACACCATTCCAAAGGAGGTGAGGTTGAGCATGATACCTAACCACATCATGCATTCCACCAACACTCTCCCAGAGCATCTCAACCACCACTAGTATCACAATCAATGATGGTTGAAGCAGTTGGAGCTTTAAACATTATAGGGACAAGAGTTGAAATCTTCATTTTGTTAGAGCAAAATAATAAAGAATGAAGATGCGAGGCGTTCTATACGTTCTAGGGTTTTAAAATATGTATTTATAATTGTTTACATAAGTGGTTGACTTAAATTCAAAAACCTTGGACGGATGTCTAGTAAAAAATGGGGCGGCCGCTCAGGCATAAAAATTGGCCTCTGTTTTTGAATTTTAGGGTCGGGATAATTGGGCAGTTTTCAGCATTTTAGTCATATATTCTACTAGCGATGTTCGATTGAGATGATTCAAGATGCACTAAAAATCTAACTCAAAGTACTACAATTTTGCTTCAGATATAATCTTCCAATTCGATCGTTTGCCATGTCAAAAATGGGTTTTAATATGAGACTAAAAATCGATGCATAACTTTTCGATTGAAAATTGATGTGTGATCATACTTTGACAATATTTCCTCCATTTTGACGTCTTCTTTCAATCAATTGACTCCTAGTATTCTCAAATCTTCATCGTTTGGTTTGACACAACTTTGTATATTTGCACGTTAGTCCTTGAACTTTCATTTCATTTCACATTGGTCCCTTTTCACCTATTTCTTCCAAATTATGTAATCTCCATTAAATTGCCACCTAAATCAAAATATGAAATGAATAAGTATATTTTGGCACAAAATAATCATACGAGCGCATAAAATAAGGAGGGAGAAATANAAATTGATGTGTGATCATACTTTGACAATATTTCCTCCATTTTGACGTCTTCTTTCAATCAATTGACTCCTAGTATTCTCAAATCTTCATCGTTTGGTTTGACACAACTTTGTATATTTGCACGTTAGTCCTTGAACTTTCATTTCATTTCACATTGGTCCCTTTTCACCTATTTCTTCCAAATTATGTAATCTCCATTAAATTGCCACCTAAATCAAAATATGAAATGAATAAGTATATTTTGGCACAAAATAATCATACGAGCGCATAAAATAAGGAGGGAGAAATAAACATTTTACATTCCTTGTACAAATTGTTTGAATTAGACGTGGGTATTTTTTCCGCATTTTTTCCAGAATCGGTGGAATCGGATCGGAACCAAATAGAATCAATCGGTTTCGTTTCGTTTCCTTTATTAAATGGATCGGTTTTATCGGGTTCTTGATACTGCTTTAAGAATCAATATTGAACTCAATTCTTCTTGTTGATATATTGCATAAATATGCACTAGATATTTGAACATCAAACCCTAAAATTATTTCACGCCAAAATTTCACTTTCCATACACTTCTTTCTTTTACGGTAAAACTTAATAAGTAATTAACATTTATTTCTAAATAATTTTATAAATACGTTACAAAAATTCATAGTTTTAAGCCTTTATTACAATCACAGTAGGAAAAAATGTATTTTTAATTCAATCTTTCGTAAGAACTCGAATTTCTTGTTGTAACCAAAGTGGTCGATCAACGGAACCAATATCTTCTCCTTGAAGATTATTGAAGATAATCATATTTTAAATACTACAAACATTTCTTAATATATATTATTGTATGATTTTCTCAAAAATTAATTTTTTATCTAGATTTTACACTTTATATTTTGTTTAATAATTATCATTTTCATGCCCTCATTAATTGATCTTGAGTTTTGCAATATATTTTTGTATGTTGCCTTATTAAATTAATTTTTATATTATTAGATTACAAGAATAAGTGATTTTGACTTTATTTTAATCTGACAAGCAGTTTAATATTTTGTTTTTATAAAAATTTTAATATAAAGATTTGGACCGACCAGAACCTGTTGGTTCGGTTTCGGTTCAGTTTTATAGTTAAATATGGAACCAAATGTTCCATTTTAAAAATTCTCATTGATACTCGGTTCGATTCGGTTCTCTTCAAAATCGGACCAAATCAGATCATTCCCACCCCTAGTTTGAATAGAGATTGACTGATTTTTCGGTTTATTTGTTTCTTAATTTGAGGAAAGAAGTACCCTTAGCATTTTTCAAATAGATGCCTTATTTTGAACGATTAATTCTAAAACATGATTTGCTCTAATTTTCTCTTTATTTTTTTCACATTTTAGTGCATGGGTTTTGGCTGCCTACAGCTTAAAGCTCGTGTCAGTCCCCTGGATCCATCCCTGACTCTGGGTTGAGAGGCTTTCTTTTTATTGATAATTAGTCCTTAATAATAGTTCATTGGTGTTCAAAGTTTCCTTTTTGCCTTTCTTATTTACGATGTCAATTTTTACTTGATTTTATGCACTACTAGTATCTCAACTTGTTCATGTATGGTTCAATTAAAAAGTCGATTAAAATTTAAATCAAAATCAACAAATAAATTTTAACACATATTTCATTAACTTTTATTAAAATTTACTAAAAATCTGATTTTTATATAAATAAAAAAGGAGTTTATTTATTGAGTAATACTATTCATAGAAAAAACTACCGATAGTTGCCTACGAGGCATACCTGCGATAGTTTGTTAATGCATCAAATAACAAACTGTCACGTGTAGGATGACTACTTGTAATCCTTACTCTTAATAACATTCTTCATATTTATTTTTATCAGATGATAATTAAGCCACAAATGTCCTTCAGTCAAGCCATCATTATCAAGGGCAGATTGTAACTTCAATGACAGAAAACAAAAGGCCAACTTCCTTTCTGATCAAATTGAATCTTCAAATGATTTATAAAACTAACCTCAACAACTACCAAAATTGTCCTTATACAACTGTCCCATATCTTTCTCACATCTTCAAAAGGTATTATACAGAAAACTAGAGAGAGAGAGAATCTTGAGGAAGAACATTTCAAACCTTTCCTCTCTCTCTAGGATCTCTTCTCTTCTTGTTTTGTTCATCAGAATTAGATTTGATTGACCATTACATCTGTATATAACCCTTTTTATACATGGAAAGCTTTAGAAAAGCCTATGGGGCTCTTAAAGATTCCACCACTGTTGGCCTTGCCAAGGTCAATAGCGAATTCAAGGTATGCTCAATCCCTGCATTGAATTTATGTTAATGTGTATAGATACATTTTCGTTTGACCGATAAAATGTGTTTGGTTTTGTTGCTAGGATTTGGATATTGCCATTGTTAAGGCCACCAACCATGTTGAATGCCCCCCAAAGGAACACCATGTTAGAAGTGAGTGCATCAATGTGATTTGTGTATGATCATATATATATATATATATATATATATATTAGAAATAGGCCATGCTTGTTAAGAATCAGCTGAATTTCGAGGCGTATATTTTACTTGATTTGAAATTCTAGTCCCAATTTTTGTCTCAGAAATCTTTTCCGCTACATCTGTGGCACGACCCAGAGCTGACGTTGCCTATTGTATCCACGCACTTTCAAGAAGATTGGCAAAAACACGCAATTGGACTGTAAAGCTTCTCTTCCCGTTGCATATATTATATATATATGTTAGTTTTAACAACGGGAAAATTTAAGATAGGCGCAATGTCTAATAGATGATAAATCAACTTATGAAAATCTTTATTTAAGCATAGAATCCACTCATAATTATCTCATAAACTTGAGGAAAAACCATTAATTTTTCAACATGTGACTATGCACACTGTAAAACCTTAATTTAAGCAAAGAAATGTAACTAAAGGAGCATTCAACTGTTTATGAAAGACTACAGTTCAGCCTTCAATGTGTGCTGATATATGATCGTATTATAGGTTGCGATAAAGGCTTTGATAGTCATTCATAGGGCATTACGAGAGGGAGATCCTACCTTTAGAGAGGAATTGCTACACTACTCACACAGAGGACATTTATTTCAAATATCAAATTTTAAGGATGATTCGAGCCCTCTAGGTAAATTTATTTTTCTTTACATAAAAGAGGATTCAAGAGTATTCTCAAACTTAAAAATTAAGCAGTTTCATCTAACATTTTGGTAGTCGTGATGCAGCATGGGATTGCTCTGCTTGGGTCCGAACATATGCACTCTTTCTGGAGGAAAGACTCGAGTGTTTTAGGACCTTAAAATACGATATCGAGTCAGAAAGACCGACAAAATCAGTTCCTGGAATATCTAAGGTGTCGTATTCTTGCATCATATACTATATTCTCATTTCCAATTCAATTGTTTCAAATAATTTGAGCGTAAATTTCATCAACTTTTGTTGCACCAGGTGTATAGTAGGACACGTCTTTTGAATGCTGAAGAAATATTGGTGCAGCTACCTGCATTGCAGCAGCTCCTGTACCGCCTACTTGGTTGTCAGGTAATGTTCAAACGCTCCCTGGACCAACTTGGTTATGTAATGGATTAAGCTCCAATACTTAAATGGGTACACCGTACACAGATTTACAGCAGTTCACCTTCAATGTAAGAGATACGTCCACTTACCATTGCAAATTTTTACTATCCTCGCACCTTTCTTGCGCATGAAAATGCCCCTGATAAATCAGTCATATAGTGGGAATATTAAGTCGATCTGGGGTTTAGGGATAAGTGTACATTATGAGTAGGCTCCAAGCAGTTCAACAGGTGTCAGGTTATGTAGGTGCCGAAGATTGAACCTTAATTAGTTTCCCATTTTTGATTTGTATGATCAGTAATTCTCATTTTTTTCAGTGAATAAGGCTATCTGATCTGTCAGAATTTTTGCAGCCAGAAGGAGCAGCCTGCCACAACTATCTCATCCAGTATGCCTTGGCCCTGGTATGCACAAAATTCATTGTCTTGGGTAGTGAAAACGTATGATCTGTTGAACTTACTATGCTAAAATATGAGTGCAATTGTTGATCATCCAGACGTTGAAAGAGAGCTTCAAAATATATTGTGCTATCAATGACGGGATCATTAATCTTGTGGATATGGTATGATGCTGTATGACGCTCTGACTACCATCTTTGCATAGAAAAACTCTCTTTATCTATAAATAACTTCATTTTTTCTGCAGTTTTTCGATATGACCAAATATGATGCAGTCAAAGCTCTTGACATTTATAAAAGAGCTGGACAGCAGGTCCTATATGTCCTCTTCATTTTAGGATCTTTTATTACTGTCAATGAACTGATATATAGGGCCGAGTTTTTTATGTTGTTTTCTTATTTATCTCTTATTTGTGTAGGCTGAACATCTATCTGAATTTTATAGCTTCTGCAGAACTTTGGATCTTGCTCGGACATTTCAGTTTCCGATCTTGAGACAGGTTATTTTCCCACATTCAGAAGAAAAGAAGATCTATTTCGAGTCAATAGAAACCTTAAGAGTATATTTTTCTTCAATAAACAGCCTCCTCCCTCTTTCCTTTCAACTATGGAGGAATATATAAAGGAAGCTCCGCAGACAGGTTCTATGTCGAAGAAGAGACTGGTTAGAAAAATCCCTTTACTACAAGATGTTTTTAGTCTCTCTCTCTCTCTCTCTCTTTTTTTTTTTTTTGAAAAGTACGATGTTTTTAATTTTTGTATTTCTGGCTTTATCATTTTCGACAGTTGATGAACTGTCTATGTCTGGTGTATAGTTCTTGTTTATTATCCGATAAAAAATTTCGGTTTATTTACCTCAACGAGTTCTTCATTCAACCTTGTGTCGTGAGGTTACATCAAGTCAAAGGCAGCTATTCAAGAATAAGTTATGTTGTGGGCATAGGCTGCCATATAACTTGCATTTCTCGACTATTTAAATTTTCGCTGATATGATGGATATTATGAGCAATGACCGTAATAGAATTGTGATTGGATTTTTGTCACTGCTGTTATAGG
This sequence comes from Fraxinus xanthoxyloides, assembly GCA_903798325.1. Lineage (NCBI taxonomy): Eukaryota > Viridiplantae > Streptophyta > Magnoliopsida > Lamiales > Oleaceae > Fraxinus > Fraxinus xanthoxyloides. Next base: position 6,215 of record CAIGRL010140083.1, read on the forward strand.
AGTATCGAGAAACAGAAGAGGAACCTCAAAAACCTGAAGAACGAGCCCCTAAAGAAGAAAAACTAGTTGATGAAGTTGAGAATAAAGAAGAAAAGGTCGATGAACCAGAGGAACCTCAGACTAAGAATGAAGATGAAATTCCTCCATTAATATCCGCGGACGAGCCTGTTGATCTGCTGGTAAGTTCCATCTTTCTAGTGTTTTCTTTCTGGATTTCGAGGATTTATTATAATATAACTAAATTTCTTATGTTCCGTGCAAATCTTCTGCAGGGCTTGAATGAAGTAAATCCAAAAGCTGTAGAATTAGAGGAAAACAATGCACTAGCTCTTTCCATTATTCAACCAGGTGTGTTTGTATTCTTCAAGATATAATTGAATGTTTCTGTATATGGACGTGTCCACCCGACTCTATATTTAGTGTCTGTTTGGAATGGCTTTTGAAAAGCCAAAAAACTGTTTTTGAGATTAAGAAGCTACTTTTGAGTCTATTTGAATAATTTTTTGGAAGCACTTTGTTTGGTTAAAAGAGCTTTTAGAGGAAGTTAACTCAATGTAGCTTCCTCAAGAAACTCTTGTTTTATGAATGGAGGAATCAGTTATCATCAACTATTGTTTTAAGATGTTGAAGAACAACGATATAAACAAATATACCGTCAATGCTTGATCATACAACTTACTGATATTGCATGAAATATTTTTGCAGGCAATAACCCACCTTTACCTAGTAATGCATTGAGTGAAATTGGAAAAACTTCAGGATGGGAGTTGGCTCTAGTTACCACTCCAAGCAACCACACAAGCCAAGCAGCCGAAACCAAATTGGTTGGTTCTTTTATGTCTTTATACGTACATTACACTACAATTTGTATAGCTCTATATTTTCACCAAGATGACATTTGTGTTAGGCTGGCGGGTTCGATAAGCTATTACTTGACAGCTTGTACGAAGATGATGCTTCACGGAGACAAATACAGCTGCAGAATGCAGGTTATAGTGCAGGATACGGATCCGAAATGACAGCACCAAATCCATTCGAGCAACATGACCCTTTTGCCATGTCAAACAGCGTTGCACCTCCAATAAATGTGCAAATGGCAATGATGTCCCAACAAGAACATATGATGATGCATCAGCAACAGCATCAGCAGCAAAATACGATGATGTTAGTACCCTGTCAAAATTCAGCTCAATATTCTCAGCAACAAATGCCACAAATGGTATCCTCAAACCCATTTGGAGATCCATTCATCTATTCACCAAGTTCAATGCCTCCACAGGGAAACCGTACATTACTTTAGAGGTCAATTTTTTTTTTTTATTCATTTATATTTTTTGATTCTTTCTGAGAAGCTGGACAAATTAACCTTTTGGTTTCTTGAATATGTATATCTCTTGATTCGTTCTTCACTTGGTTGATCGTGAATTTGACCATAAAATCGAGTTTGAAAATGCTTTGCAGCGTCCCATATCCATATATAAATTGTACTAGAACCGAAAAAGGAAATATATATATATATATGCTTCCAGTCAATCCAGATTATCTGCAATAGCATGCATTATGAATTCAATTACATTATTTTTATTTAAAATACTGTCTACAATACATAATCAAAATTTGAATTAATAGGAAGGAATAGAAGAAGCCGAAGGACCGTTTATTCTGCCACTCCAGATAGAAACAATTACAAAATGTATATACGTATATACTTCACATCTCCGATAAAAGATTGCTGATATTTCTAAGCTCTTTGAGAGCTGTCATGGCTGTAACTTGTCCTTTGCCAATGAGACTATTTTTCGACATGTTTTCCAAGGGCCCCACTTGACCAGGATCCTGCTGGAAAACAGACTCGATCACCTGCGAGGCAAACGAAAGGTTACAACGATGCTCAAGGAACATCTGATATGAACAATATGAGATTAAAGAGCAGTACATCTAAATCATGTTAAAGTATCAAAGGAATTGAAACTCATACTAGTAAACAAATACCTTTGATATGCCACATCTAAAATGATGTCTTAATTTGATCTTTAATGATTTAACTTTATCTTTTGAAGTCATTGTCATATGTGCAAAACTACACATTAGGTTACTTCCTAGACAGAAAATTTATATCCTTTACAGTTTCATATACACAACTTCAAGAATACATCCACACCACTTTTTGAGTCTTTTCGGAAACAAATTTCATAGTGAATGATTTGTATAATTAAGCTAGTAGACAAACATCCGTATGGCTTCAAAGTCGATCCTGCATTATAAGAGATGTAAAAGCTTTGAACAACAAAGAATTGGATTAGTTTATAATTTTATATTAATGCACCGATACATCAGATATAGAGATCGCTTATAGGCAAGTAAAGAATGTCTTAGTGACAGTTAAAGCCATTGCCAATTAATTCGTAATTAGCGGAAGAGTGTTACGTGCGATTAGTACCTGGATGTTCTCAAGCATTGTTTGTCCAAGATTCCTAAAGCTAACCATCAAATTCCGATCTACTGTTTCTTCACTGCTGGTTCCAGAAGAGCTATCACACCCAGAGTCAACTACGTTGTTCTGACCACTTCGACCGTTCAAAGCTTTTTTGTCTTCAGAAGCAGCAGCTCCCTCAGATGTTTCCTCACTCTTATTCCGCCCAAACTTCCATAACCATTGAAGTGTACCAGATAGTTTTCGTTCCTTCATGTCAGTTGCTGATTTTCTAACAGAACCATCATTTTGTCCACATTTTAGAGCAGTAACACCCGGTGAATTTGCGACAGGAAGAGGGGAGCATTCTGGGTTAATCCTGTGCGACTCAGCATTACTAAGTTCAGCATCATTTTCATCAATGCATATGTTTGAACCAACACTGCTACTTTCTGATTCATTCTCGTGATCATTAATTCCGTGAATTGGACTTGGTGAATCTGATAAATTGAAAGAGTTCTCTTCGCTCTCAGCACTTTCACTCTCGTGGGTGACATCTTGACTATTGACCTCAACTGGATCCTCATGGTCGTTATCTTCATTGCAGTGTATTATATCAGCATCTTCATCCAATCCAAGCTGCCGTGCAAGATCTTCTAGCAAATTTCTCCTAACAGATGGCTTGGGGACCTTTTTTCTTTCATAAACGTTAGATGGGGATGGTTCAGATTCAGTTCTAGACAGGCGCAATCTTACTTTCTCTGACCAACCCTTTCTGCGGTTTGGAACTTGTTTTTCGACATCATGTTGCTTGTTTTCTTCTTCCTTGTGAAAAACTCTCCACTTCTCTTCCCAGTAGCTCTCGGGAACTATATTCAGTGGAGTTCTAGGAGAAGTTGAATCTAAAGAAAGGCTATGAGCCCTAGTAATCCCTAATTTAGTCCTGTCATGCAACCCTTGATGATACGGCAGGGAAGTTGAATTATTAGCATCTACTGCCAGAATCTGCAAAGAATTTGCCTTTTCTGTCAGCTTAACAATATTTAAATCGTCCGGAAAATTCAACAATCTCTGAAGACAGGTAGTAGCATTCTCTGATGCAAGCAAAGAAGACCGTAAATAAAGTATCATTGAAACTGCAATAGCGGAAATGAATGCACCCCTAGGCGAATCGAGGACTCTAAAGTCGGACTCTGCATCATTATCAGCTGGTTTCTTAAACTTGGTATTTTCACGAGAGAAAATTTCATCCCAGATCACCAAAAGATCTTCAAGTGAAAATTCACGACCAAATAGGACCCTTAGCCAGCGAAGTGCAAAATACTGGGGCTCAACTCCTAGTTCAACAAGATGATTATGAAGAGGCAAATCAACAATGGAAAGCAAATGATAGAGTGCGGAAGAAGCTTCAATTACAGGAGGGAACACATTATGGGGCCTCCCGAACGGAGTAGAGAAAAAATCAGCCATGGAAACAGCTCCACCTGCCCCACTCATCAAAGCATCAAACATAGAATAAGCATCATGTTCCATAAACTTCTCAGATACGACAATGCCAAGTTCTCCTTCTGTCCCATAGGCATCACTTAGCAAAGCAATGGTTTGCGTCATGGAACCAAGTTCACTAAGACTGCTAGCCTTCACTGAACCTTTGTCTTTTCCAGTACCATCTTGTGAATATTCTGAGAATTTCTTAAAATCAAACTTATATGTCAAGTCATTTTCATGAAAAGAGAAGCCATCAAAATTTTCAGTGAAGTGATCTTCATAAGCTTTCCTCACTTCTGCAAGACGCTCCACATCAACATTAAGAACATACAACAACGGTGCCAATAGCTCATGCATCCCTGTGAATGAAATTATGGAGGAATCTATTAGTACAAAGAATGAGAATTTAGCTGTGTTTTAAATTTTTTGGGAAGGTACTAAAGAATCTTTAGCCTTATGCTTTACTTTAGAGCTAAAGAGGTTTCAAAAAATCAATTTGGCTGTGATAATAACTGGACAAAACATGATATTTCCAGAATATATTACATCTGGCATGTGGTATGATGTAGTGTAAATATGTTGACGCGGAGATATAGTAGTTCATACAGCAATGTTAAATAACAGATCAATAAGCTCCCTGCAAATAGATACGAGCCAACAGTGTATATGGAAATAATTTCAAACTTCAGTTTTAGAAAGTCAAAGGGTTGCCCTTTGCTCAAATGAAACCTACTTGGAGCTTATGTTTGAAGGATAAGTAGGTGAAATAACTGATGTAAGTAGAAGCATCAGAAATAGAATACAAATTAACCTACCTTGTCTATATCCATACTGTTGATGTCTAATGCACCAAAGTAATAAAATTCGTCTTAACATGCCTTGGCATCTAGCTGTCTGGAAATAGCTACCTCGTTCATGATATAGACGTGCCAAATCTTGGTCAACCATTCTCTCCAGTTCAGCTTTCCTGAAGAAGCGACCCCACATGCTATCTGTATGATAAATAAAGGCAGAATGGATAACTTAAATCGAAGCTAGTTTGTTGGCTCAATAATCGCTAAAGGTTGTTTATGACCATAGAAACTCAAAGACTCAAATATTAGCAATTATAGAAAATGTTTGAAGATGAGAGAATTTATAATGCTATAAAGTGCAAACGAAGTCATGTAGTGAAGCATATCTCAGGCATAATATAGAAATATTACCTGGGTTTTGTGACAGCGGGTTGTCCAGGATCAGATCAGGAGAATTACTTCCATCCTTCAAAATTTGTGGATCAACTAGAAGCTGCCTCCTCAAAGCAACATATCTAGAGAAAATCGTAAACTATATTCAGCAAAAATGTTATTTACATAAAACTGCCATAACATTGAATATTCATTGCATAATGCTCCTACGACGTTATTGAAATCCAAATTCGTGTTATAACTATTCCACTGAAATCAAGAGAAGCATAGTCCGTAAGTTAATTGACGGACCATTACATTTGCTGCTACTTTCCATTTCAATTAATCATTATCATTGAATCAACAATAGATAGCCAAACGCAAATCAATTTAGATCCTATTATTTAAATTAAATTACACCACAATGATCTAATGAACAAAAGAATTATATTGTTGATTCAAGCGCTGGGAGCATAAAAACTAATCGAAAAAGGCAAAAGCTGTAAATGTATTCAGCCATGGAATAAAATACCTACAGACAATCGGATAGTCGAAAAAGAAAAACCATTTATTCGTCAAAAACAACCCAAAAATAAAACGCTAAAAAAACTTCCCTAACCAATAGTGCTTGATACCTAAAAGATAAAAAAATACGAAAAAAAAAAAATAAAAAAAAACTCAAAGAATCATCAGTAGTTGAATTGCAATTGGTGTAAAAATAACAAACGAGAAACTTCACAAAAACTCTGATCAAACACATAAAAAAGACAACTTGGGTCAATTTAGGAAAATGTCAATGTTGACAACAAAAGTAAGTACAAAATCGACGAAGATATTAGCCTGAAATAACTATGAGCTAGAAATATTGACCTTCTACGAAAATTGGCAGTGACATAGCGAAGATCATCGATAGATGCAGAAGGAGAAGAAGGTAAAATCCCCAAATCTATACGCCATTGAACCCCTCTCAGATCACCAAAACGACGTGAGTTCTCACAACACGACTCCGTATCGGGCATTGTAGTCTCTATTAGAACCGACGACGCTACTTTTTTTACCGGGTTTTCTTATCTTTGGCTAATTTCTCACAGACACAGTAGACAAAATCTCAAATAATTTGTATATAAAAAAGAAATGATTGGATTTCTACGAGACCCATTTGGCTAAAAGTAAAAGTGCAATCTTCTGGTTCAAAAATTGATAATTTAATGGCGAATTCCTGGAATTCTCACAGACCAACTTGCCCAAAACGATGATCTTTACACCCAGACAATAATTAAAAAATCAGCCTTTTGCCCAATACAGAAAATCTTATCCTTTTAAGCTCATTCAAGAATCAAGCAACGAAAACTGAAATAAAGGAAAAAACACTGAAGGAAAAAAATGGAAAGGGTTTTAGCTGGAGAGAATTTAGAGAGAACAGAAATCTAGAGAGAGAGAAAATCGAGGCCGAAGGAAATTTCTCCGGTAGCCGAGGAATTGTGAAAGAAATGCAGATACATGGATTTAGTTTAGCTGTCATCCAACCAATCATATAATTTTTTATTTATTTTTTTTTACTTTTTGTATTGTGTGCATTGTATGATTGGGAAGAGAAGAAATCATAAGTTTGTTTTTTAGTATGATTTTTTTTTTTATTTTTTATTTTTTTTCCGTCCATGGTTGGAGAGTTATACTTACGCAATAACAAGTAAATGATTTTCTGAATTCCAAAAAAATTAGGCCACATCCTCTTTACTATTTTTAAGTCGTTTTCTGTTTTCTATTTTTCAAAACAGTAAAAACGCATTTTCTTTCCTATTTCCGAAAACCCATTTTTAAAAACAAAAAAGTATTTTTACACAAAACTCAAAACGACTAAAAGATCATTTTGAGTATTTTCAAGCCAAAAA
>CAIGRL010140093.1:0-19973 GCA_903798325.1 Fraxinus xanthoxyloides
TCAGATATGGGAACAAAAATAATACCTTTAAACAAGTTTCTTAACTGTTTGAAGTTACTGTCTATTGATACTATGTAATGTTTTATAGGTACTTGGAGCAAATGAAAAATGAAAAATAATATGTGATGTTTGCTTTTGGTTGCACTATAAATAAAGTTGTTGAAAGCAAGGTGGAGATTGTTAAGACTCGAACCTATGACTTACTTAAAAGTGTGCTTCCAACAAATATGATAAAAACATGTTTATGGAATTAACACTTCTGTTAGTTGGAGACTAAGGCTGGATTGTTGACACCTGAACTTCTTTCACCGTTGGATGGAATTCTAGATGCTTCTGATTTTATATCTCCTAAGAGATGATTGTTTGGATTCATTCAATTTCATTCTAGCTTTTGGGTTTTCGCTTCTGTTCTTCTTCTTTTAGAGAAAACACCTCATTCTTACTTAGGGTTTCACATTCTTAAGTGTTTAGATTGTGTAAATGATAGAATCTCTTAGATTTACTTCTGATTGTTGATAAGTAATTGTTTTCTGAGTGATTTGTACACTGAATCTTTGTGGTTCGAGTGGTTATGAGTTGGTCGATTGATCTGTTCTGATTCATGCATTAAGGGTGTGTTCGATCCAATGCTTTTTGTAAAGATAAGTCTCTGTGGGTTTGATTTTGTATTCTTGAATTGATTGTAATTGTTGGCTGCCATATTTTTGGCGACTAGTGTAACCGAGCGATATCCATTATTTGGATGCTCAACAGGGGATGTAGGCATTAGATCCGGTCGTCGAACCTTCGGAGCTTAGGCAAAAAAAAATCTTGTGTTCAATCTTTAAATTTTCTACAATTTTACTTTCTGTTCGTGATTGATTCTTTTGGTTCTTGTTTTAATATCGTATGACTTGAACCTTTTCACCTCTTTTTATCTTTGCTTTTAATTTTTACACAAGTATAACCTTTTCTCAAATAGTATAACCACTCGACTTGATTACTTCTTCTAAATGAGCCTCATTAAAGCTAGGCTCAACTAAGATTGCTTAGGAGCTTCAATTTGAACATATTATAATTTGTAAGTATAACTGCTTTGACTTGAAAAAATATAATTTGAACCTCAACAATTTGAACTTAACTGATTCTTCTAAACAAAGTTAAATAATTGGGCTCAGGCAAGATTACTTTAAGGGTTTTTAGACTCTACTAATAAATTTGAATTGGCCAAGTATTAAGACATCGACAAACATAATTGCCTTTGAGAAGAGGCTACCTTGTTTAGAATATCTTTTTGACATTAGCTTTATAGGATTTGAGGTTGGCCCTTTTGGGATGCTTCGTACCTCTCCTATCGAAGTGATTGAACTTCCTTGCATGGTGTATAGTTCATCCATGCCAAGGGTTTCTTTCATGGTCGGTGGTTCATCCATGGAATGGATATGAGTTTGTTTTCGTAGGTTTCAAGGTGGGCTCCTTTTAGAATGCTTTACACCTCTCCTATTGAAGAAATTTGTCCTTCCTTACATGGTGAATAGTTCTTACACGCTAAAGGCTTATTCCATGGTGAATGATTCATCCATGGAATGAATATGAGCGTAGGTTTCAAGGTGGACTCCAATGGGATGCATCACATCTCTCTTGTTGAAGCTATATCTTATGTTCGTTCATCCCAATTAATTATTGAGATATAAATCATGGGAGAAGGAAAAATACAAGAAAGAATTGGGTGCATCATCGGATCTGAAGTTAAATTGAGAAAAAGTTGACAATCTAGTACCAAGAATCTTCTTCTCCTAGTTAAGAACTTCGAAATCCTAATTTCTTGATTTTTACCTTGATTTCTGCCTCCCCGTTCTCTCTAATTTTCTCCCTAACGATTTTGGCCTCCCTTTTCTCTCTAAATCAAGTCCTTGAAGTCATGGAAGCATTGAGGAAAGCGATCTCTGTAAGTACTGTGGAGCAAGTATTCCTGGGCTGCATGTCTGGAATATCTGGATAGCAGTAACATTTGAAAAAGGTAGAGGAATTCACTAGGAATATTTCCTTTGGGAGATGTTTTTGAGAAATTGTATCAAGGATGGGACATTACGACCATTTCCGCAATTTAAATGAAATTGTGAGTTTGGGACAGAAATTTTGGAACTCCTTGCCAGTTCATAACTGACGTTATTCTCACGAGTGTTGCTATGTGTACAGGAAGAGTTTTTCTCAACAAATAGCAAGCCACCCGTACAAACCTCGATTACTGCAATCAACCCCGAACTTTCCAAAAGTTTCTATTTGATCCTTGAATTTAGTTTTTTTTTTTTCATTTTTGTCCTTTTTGTTCCAATCTTCAATGTTGATGCCAAAACTACCTAACTCTTCCATATTGGTCCCAGAACTTCATAATCATTTAACATTGGTTTATTTCAAGTTCCAAAAGTATGCAATTTAGTCCTCCGAACTTTTTAATGTTGAATTTCACTTTCGAAACTTGCAATTTTCTTCCAATAGCTCTACTTTTAATTCAAATCATTCACGTTCATCTGCTTAATCTTTAATGTAAAATGTTCTTTATGTTAGGAAGTTAATATTTAAAAATAAGCTCCAAGAGACTCATTATTTTAACATTTTAAAATAAAGAGTGTTTGGCTCTCCAAATTTAGAAAGTTAAACACACTCTATTTTTTATCTAAAGTAATTGTATTTAATAAATCATAGATTTCAATATTTTACTTATTAAATTATTAAAATTACATTTGAATTGACTGACCAATTGACTTATACAAATTATGCCAAATAAAGTATGAGAAGAAATTGATAAAGAGTCAAAATAAAGAGTATTATTGAAGTCTAAAAAAAATTATTCTCTAAATTTGAAGATACTCTCTATTATGTAAGATGATCTTTACAAATAAAAAGACTATTGGAGATACTCTAAGAACACTGCTATATATACAAGCTGAGAATGATCATCATGTGAGGTAGCATAAATGTTAATGATAATAAACTAAGTCTCATTCCCATGCTCTTAATTGGTATTTAAATTTCATCATACATCATATGGAGGTGATTCCATTTTATATATCTAGAACTAATCATTCCAAATAGTAGGCAGAAGGAAGCAACTATCAAGATACTAATATAATTAAAAGGGATTGATAATTTCTTGTTAAATCGGGTGGATATCTACCTAAGCTCCTGTTTGGGATCCATTTTTTAAATAATTCATTTTTAACCACACATTCTCCCATAAAATAATTTTACACTAAACTCAAAAATTTCTTATTTTTTAACTACGCATTTTTCAAAACTCAAAATTTTAAAATACATTTCCCCAATGATGAGGGTCAAACAGGGATTGAGCTTGAACATTATATTGCAGATTTCGAAACTTGAGAGGGACCAATTTCGAATGATTATTAAATTTGGGAAACCAATCTTGAAGAAGTTGGAAGTTTTGTATCAAAATTGAAGTTCGAAATTGAAGATGAAAAATGACCAAAGTTGAAGAAAGAGGCTAAGGAGGAAACTTTCGATCATCAAATTCATAATTCTTTCAAAGATTTATAAAAATTTTGATACAAAACATATCTATACGTACTTTATACATCTATTTCTTGGATTAAAGAAGAAGAATTATGTGAATAATCAAGGAGCTATCGAAGAGATTAAGACTTTCAAAATTTCTTTATATCTTCTTTTTAATCTTTAATTTCCAGTGTTGTTATATCAATTCAATTAATATATTTTTTTTAATTAATATTATGCTTGACTAATTGTATAGATGATAGGAAAACATTGAACGTTATGTTTTGAAAATTAATTTCAAGATTTTGACATTAAATACGTTTTTTTTTTTTTAATTTTGAATGGTTATTAGCAATTTAATTTCTTTTCAATTACTTAATCACTGATTGAATTGTTTGTGATTTTAATTGACATTTGAGAGAATGAATTAGAATTTGCCACATAGTAACAATCGTTGTAAAGTTCAATATGAGATAGAGATGCACTATTCTTGGATTGAAGAAGAAGAATTATGAGATTAATCAATGAGCTATTGAAGAGATTAAGATGTTCAAAATTTCTTTTTATCTTCTTTTTAATCTTTAATTTCTGGTGTTGTTATGTCAATTCAATTAATATTATGCTTGGCTAATTGTATAGATGATAGGATAACGTTGACCATTATGTTTTGAAAATTAATTTCAAGATGACATTAAATACGTTTTTGATTGTGACTGGTTATTAGAAATTTAATTTCTTTTTAATTACTTAATCACTAATTGAATTGTTTGTGATTTTTATTGACATTTGAGAGAAGGAATATGAATTTGCCATGTAGTAACAATCATTGTAAAGTCCAATATGAGATGGAGATGCACTATTTTGCTTTGAATGATCATATGAATGTACTTGCGACTTAATGCATCTTTGCATATCTACATTTTTCATTGAGGTATAGAAGGGTCACAAGCGAGGATATATTTAGTTTTATTCGAAAGAGATCGATAAACGAATTAAAAATAGTGATCTTTGTGTCCAAATAAGTGTTGTCAACTATGTCAACTAATGAAATTAATATAAGATGGATGAATGTAGGGGGAGTCAAAATCCTAGTGTGTTTTCAATTATTTGAGCATCATATCTGCTTTCCAGTAGTTAGATTAGGTAGAGATTCTAGTTCGTTAATATAAAACTCCTTTAAAAAAATTGTTATTCAATTAAAGTTAGGGTTAATTGGATTAGCTCTCATGGACATGGTAGTGCTAAATGTATTTTGTACACTTATTTAGATCTTTAAATTGGAGTATTTGTTAGTGATTTGGATGAATTATAACTTAATTATATGTTAGTTATGTTTGTTAGGTACAACTCAATATTTGGAAGCGAAACCGGAAGAACGAAACGAAAAAGGGATAACGAAGAAAAAATTTAAAGTTTATGGACCAAAGTGTAAACGTCCAATAGTTGATTTGAATTATAAAAACGATGATTGAATAACATATAGAGTCAATTTAATGTAACTCCAAGTCAAAGAAGTGAAATATAATCTAAGTATTTTCACAAATCAATTTCCAACTGAAAATGTTATTCTTATTGAAACTCATATTTGGCATAGCAAACATTCGAAGAATTATATCCCATTGAGTAAGATTTTCAACGCACTTTGAATCATTCCTATTGAATATCGAGAGCAAAAGTTATAATTAAAATACTAATGAATGCTCAATGATGAAATCGCTTGAATGACGCTGAGAATATTGTTGGCACAAGTGCGCCGACTTGTGTTAAAATGACCCAAAAGTTAAACAGCGAAGCGGAGTACATGTAGATAACTACAAAGCATCGGCATGCATGCAATTTCATTGTAGTTTTCCTATATTGCTTCAAATTCTTCTTGGATGAATTTTGGATATGATTTTGACATAATTTCTGACTCCTATACAAATAACAAAAGTGGATACACAATGGTGAAACTCTCTCCAGCCTCTAATTACACATTCAAATCATAAAATTCATCTAGAAGAAGAGGTTAACTGATATATTTTGAAAGAGAAGATCAAACCTTAGAAAGAAATGAATGCCAATTACATGATGAAATTGCCAAGAGTGTATGAACGGAACTAAATTACATAATTGAAAATTGAAGTAGCTAGCAATACATGGATTTTAAATCCAATACAATAATCCATAAGTTGATACAAACATATTTTTTTCAAATTTCTTAGCATAATTTAGAATAATTACTAATCAAAACGATTTTGTGTCACATCATTCGAATTCAATACAAAACTAATAAACTTGAATTGGAATTTATTCTATGTGGGATAATGTTCTTAACTTACTACACACCTGTTCGAGCCCCTTTTTGGCTAAGAATGCTTTTTGAATTTGTGTGTAATAATATTTTATCGAATAACATGTGATTGAAAAGAAGAGGGAAAAAATGTATTTTGGAAATAATGTAGATCAAACAATGGCTAAATTTATTACTTGTCAACGATCTCGTATGCTTGCAACATGTTCATGAACAAGTTTTTGGCACCGTTTTCAGGTAGTTAAGTATTTAATTTAAGTTTATTAGTTTATATAGGATTCGAATATTTTGTCAATTGTTTTAGGCTATTAATTACGTACTTGATATCTCTTTTATTTGATTTACTTTTTCGGTTCTATCTAGAAGTTTATATAAAGTTCTGAATAAATTGAGTTCTTACCAATAGATCCTGAGATCGAAACAACATTCAAACAACAAAGAGGAGAACAGAGAGAATAAGAAAAATGATAGAAAATCAAAATCAAATTTAGTTACCACCAAATCCGCTAGCACAACTAGTTACACTAAGAGCAGCTGCCAATGACGACAAAGTATTAGTACAAGATCATGTGATTCTCGTTCTAATTCATGTGCAACTTAATATTATCTATCCACCTTTTAGGTAGGGTAACTTCCATATTCGACCATATGTCATTAATTTGATTCAAAATCATCAGGACATTAGGTTCTTTAGAAAACCAACTAGCAATCTGCATTAACACATACAAGCTTTCCTGATGTTTTATGACATAATTAGTCATGAAGGTATGTCAATAGGCACTTTTCAAATGCACCTATTGCCTTGTACTTTAAAAGGTGGCGCACACAAATGGCTACACTCACTACCTCTTGAAAGCATTGTTTGATGGAATGACAGTATAAAAATTCATACTAAAATTCTTTTCACCATCTCGAGTCTATCAAATCAAAAATGAAATTCATACTTTCAAGTAGAAGGACTTCGAGAGTTATTCACAAGAATGAGAGAGGTTCAAGGACTACTTCAAAAAATAAATGATAAATTTGACCAGTAAGGGTCACGATTCGAATCACTTTATGAATTTTTATACACAAACGTCAATTTTGAAGAAATTCATAGTTATAATTCAGAAATTCCAATCCCAATACCAAATGCAGATTATCAATCCATGTTTGTTTAAATTAGGTTATAGTTTTGTTTGAGACAAACAAATGCTCAAGTTTGGGAGGTGTTTGATATGTGTATTTGACACACATATACATTCATTTAAATAGTATTTGTTAGCTTAATTATGTATTAATTATGTTTATTAGGTACAACTCAATATTTGGAAGTGATACTGGAAGAAATGAATGAACAAGGGGGAAAATGACGAAATTCAAAGTTTGGAGAACACAATCTAGACATCCAATAGTTGATTCAGATCACAAAATAATTATTGAAGATCAATATGATCAATTGAATGCAATTGGGAGTCAAATTAATGAAATATAACCAATGCATTTTCAAAAATTATATTGAGACCCATTTTTAACATAACAAATATTTGAATTAAGAAAAATTGATATATCTAGAAGAATTGTAACCATTTGAGTTATATTCCTAACACTTTGATCAATCGAATATTAAGAAAGAAGTTATGATAAAAATACTAATGGCTACTTAGGGACGAGATCACGTGAACCGACGCGCGTGCCTACGTAGGTGCACCGACTTGTATTAAAGTGACTCGAGAGTTGAACAGCCAGCGGCGTGCATGCGGCTAACAAGGCATGGGCACACACGGTTCGGGGCTTTGCTGCTGTTTTCTTATTTTACTTCAATTTCTTCTTGTAACGTTCTGAAAATTTTATATAACAAAACTTATTTGTTTTATATTCTATATATTTGTAATTTGAAAAGCTGACGGACTAAACTGAAATTCTTGCATACAAACTCAATTGAGAATATCAACTATGAATATTGTAATAATACCCATTATTTCACCATAAAAAATAAAGAGAACCAGGCACACAGAGAGAGAAAATGAGAGTAAAAAGTACAAAAAAATAATAGGAGTATTTTTACGTGCAAGATTTTATTATTTTCAACTTTTCAAAATCAAGTAAAGATATTTATGTGCAAGTGATTTGTTTTCGTATACCTTTATGTATTCAATCATTTATGCATGAATTTCCGTGAACCTTTGTGTTCTTTATAAAGAGATATGAAATCTTTTAGGAATTTAAGATAGATGATCTAAGATTGGTGTATCGCTTAGTCATTGATATACTTCATAAGAGAATAATAATAAAGTGCTTAAATTGATTATTATATAATTATGCATGCAAACTACCAAGTAGTTTATTGAGTATTTTTAAATACTCACCCTTACAATAATTTTACAGTGTAGCTATTGGATTCATGACACAATGGTGATGTGGGCTGACAATGGATTGAAGGAAAATAAACATTTAGTTTTTATGTCCTTCAATTTATTAGTTTAGTTTGTTCAATGACATGTTGTTTAATTAGTTAGGTGATTGTGTATTTTTAAAGAAGCAATTTCCATGTTTTAATTTGAATTTATGAATAATTCAGCTATTTTTTTAAAGAAATTTAATCCATCGTTCCACATTTAATGTAAAGAACAGTAAAGTTTTGGTAACACTCCAATATTTATGAAGATTTGGGTTGTTACACTTGAAGGAATTTTGGATACGATTTTGACGTAATTTCTGGCTCCTATAAATACAAAACACGAGCAACACATTGGGAGAACTCTCTCTAGACTCTAAAGATACATCCAATTCATAAAACTCATCAAAAAGGAAGAGGCCAATTGATATATTTTGAGAGAGATTGATTACAAAAGACGGATCTCAGAGATAGTGACAATGATAGAAAAAAAAAATCAAAATAGTGATTCCTGAATTGTAGCACAATGAAATAATGGAGAATATTTTGTCAAAAATATCTCGTTATAAAAGTTAAAACAGGAAGAATTATAGCCTCGAATTTTCAGTGAAAAGAATTATATCTGATGGCTTTTCATGAAAAAAATGGTGAATTATCGAAAAACTAATCGAACACAGAGGAAGAAGAATACATATTTGATGACGAAATTAATGAAATGGACGCAGATCTAGAGGAAGCCCACATAGAGATGATGGTCAAATAACACAATAATTCAAAAAGAAAAAGGGAGATAAAGATAAATTTAAAGGAAGGACTATTATTGAAGGGCAAGGACAATTATCAATGCAAAAGGTCAAAAAAAAAAAAGAGCGTGAAGCCGAAGAGATCCATTATGCTCATACACATGTAAAGATGCTTGTTTTCTTTTTTAAAGTTGATGTGATGTACTAGCATTTGGCTTCTAGCATCTACTTCTCTATAGAAGCCAAATGCTTTTCACATCATTAAAAAAACCTGCAAGAGCACACTATAACATCTCTCTTGCATATCGCTGCAAATTCAAAGACTTCTAATTAAAGTAAGTTCTTTCGTTCTTCTTTTTTGTTCTTTTATTTATCTTTCGGGTAAGGCCTCAAAGAGGAAACACCAAGTAAGCAGTTATTCAGAAACAATATTATAAAATTTTCTTCAAACGTAATTCTAACGCTCTTAGCCTCTTTATTCTGGATTTCATGACCAAAAGATAAAGTAATCATCTAAGTTAAGTCGGCTGTGCTTTATCCCAATCGAGGGAGTATGTTTTAGCTTTTTTAAACATGATGAAAATCTTTTGATTGCAGTGTTAACCCTTTCTTACAAAGCCAAGGAAAAAATGTAAGAGAGTTAAAAAATAAAATAAATAAAAAAGGTCCTCAGAAGAAATTGATTTGTTGAATGATAAAGTACTTTGAAGTCATTACAAAAATATTGTTTCAAGATTCTTCTATTTTATGTCATCATATAAGAATACTTCATTACTCTGCTTTATTGTTGATTAGAAAGTTTTAACGAATTCATTAACATTTGCTTAGAAAATCAAGAAATTGATAGATTAATTATTATAGAAAACCATATACTATCCGCATTAGATTGAATTTAGAGGTGACTTATCTTTACATATCAATATCAACAGACAAATCACTGAACATTCTATCTCTCAGTGTCGGAGTTTCTTCACACAAGATCCTAAAAATTGTAAGAAAAGACAAAAGCAAATAAAATTTGCAAGAGAAAAAAAATAATTGCAAAATAATAAAAAGAAAGATAAAGATTTTCTCTTAGAAAGTAATAAGAATTGAATTTAGTCTCCGTATCAGAGCGGTGTTTTATTCTAGATCATTTAGTTTATGAAAAAATTAGATTATTTATATTTAGAACACTTTTAGGAAACTTTAAAAGAAAATATAGGTTAGGTACAGCTTCTTTAACTTGTAATTTTGACAAAAAAAGTTTAGACATCTTTTACATTCTGAGGCCTTTAAATAGTAGGATAAAACTTAAAAAGAAGCAATTCAAATAAAAAGAGTGGAACTTTATTAGAGAGTATAAATAAAAATATATAAACTTTAGAAAACAATTTAGAATATATTAAAAACCAAAATAGTGAAATATTAAAAAGCAAGTTTCACAATATAAGTGAAGTAGACCCCAACATAGAAAAAATAGAAACTAGAATTAAAACGTTAGAAAAATAAAGAACAATAAATATTAGACAAGATTTAGACAACTTAATAAATAAGTTAGAAATGTTATATTTAGGAAAAATCAAAGAACTTAGAAAATTTTAAAAAACTGAGTGGATTTATACGTAATGGATAAAGGAAAGCAAATTGTAGTTAGTAGTAGACTAGTAGGTAATCTTTTACTACAAACATTGAGTAGAAAAATTGAATCCAAAACAAGACTCGAATCCTTGATAGAAATAGAAGAACAGATAGAACATAATAAATTAAAATTAGTAAAAGTTTTAGACATATATAAAAAGGAAAATATATTTAATTAATCTTTAATATACCAACATTATAATGAAAGATATTTTCCTTGTACATATGAAGATTAATTTATACCTTTAGACTTGATAGAAAAAGAATCTTATAAAGAAATTGTTAATAAAAATCTTCATCAAACTTATTTAGGATTAATAAATAGTAGGAGTAAAATGATTTCATAGATAAAATCTAGGAGCTAAAGTATTAGTATGTTTATACGATAATAGATTCATAGACATAGAACAAGATGTTCGTGACTGAAAATAACTCCATTGTTCCACTGCGCTACAAGTCCGAAATAATTATTTTGAATTTCTATCATTGCTACGATTTTTGAGATTCGTCTTTCGTTATCAATTTGTCTAATTTTTGTTTTGGTATTTTTTTTAAAGAAGGTCTAAATCTGTTGGGTCCTTCATATATTAGAATATAATGATAAGTTGGAATTACTATACCATTATTTACAAGAGGTTGTATGGAAATGAATTGAATCATTAAAGGCTGATTTTTTAATTGATCTATAGTTTGTTTAAGTTTGGGTGGAATGAATTCAAAAGACCTGTTTAAAACATACATATTGTCTATCATGCAATACTGTAAGGCTGGACAAAAAATGTATTCTTCTTCAAAAATTGTTTAGTCAAAGGAAATTGTAGGATAATTGTCTGAATCTCTAATGATTGATTCATATTTTGGGCTATGTTTAAAAAAATATCGATTCTCATTGTAGTGGTAGCTTAGAATTTAAAAAAAAATGATTATCTCATGTACAACTGATTCCTTTATAGAATTTTGAACAATATTGGCACAATCGCCAATTTCCTGTTTTAATTCATATAAAGTCTTTTCTTGCCCTACAACTATAGCATCTATTAGTTAGATATATTTCGTCAGAATACTTTTTACTTGTAGAAGCAATATCTTTGGAGATGGGTCTTTCAACAATATCTCTAAAACTTAATCTTGTTAAGTTATTTTGTAACTGAAGAATCTCATTTTGATATTTACTACTGTTCTGTTGAGATGAAGAGACTCAGTCGTCAAGGATTTGTAATCATTCCACTAATGAATGCTTTCTACGATTCAAATCTCTAACAACCTTAGTCATAGTTTCAAAACTATCACAAAGTTGTATCGAATGATGAAGAAGATGATGGTTAAGAGATAGAGGTTTGCATAGTAGGGGGTGTTTCAGCTCCATTATTTTTTAGTAATGTATTTTGGAATAGTAGATTGATGGAGAATGTGTAGTTAAAAAAGAAAGAAAAACTTTTGATTTGCGTGTAATATTATTTAATTGAAAAATATATGGTTGAAAATGATAGAGAAAAATGCATTTTGGAAAATATAGGAATCGAACAACCTCATAGTCTATCTAACTCTTTTGGATATATAAAAATTATATCTTTTTACTTCTCTGCAAAAATTTAAAGCTTCTTCTAATGTGAACTACTTTAAAAAATGGTTTGGAAATCTTTCTAATTGTTATAATACCTCCGGCTAATAATTATATATACTAAGAAGAATTTGAGCTGGTCTCAACACTAGAGTCTTCTTGATGTTGAAAAACTTGTTCGAGTTTAGAATCAAATTCTTCACCTGAACTAGAATTGACTAGATTATGGTGGGGGTACTAAAGGAGATTCTAAAAGAGTTTAGTCAATAACAAGTGGTGAGATTCCAATCAGGAGTATAGACCGGCCCTTAAGAAACTTACTTAACAATCACAAAAAGAATTATCAATAGTTCTATGTATTTCAAATTTCCAAGATGATTTAATCAATAAAAGATTTATTTTAAAAATCAATTGTAAAGTCTCGAAAGATATTTTACAACAATATGCTAAAAATCTTGTTTCAAAACAAATATTTGTAATCTGGCAAGCTATTTGTCCTATTTTGATTTTGAAATTCTATATACACCAAAAAAAAAAAAATTAAATGTTCTTGTAGATTTTCTAACGAGAGAGTTTATACTGAGAAAATCCTCGAGTGACTGTGACAGTTTCAATGGCATGTTCCTGAAGAACAAAAAAAGAACTTCAATTTCTCTATTATCAATAGATGATTACATTCAAAGATCCAAGAAGGAATACCAGAATTCTTCCACTTCTCAAAAAACAACCTTCACTTCAAACACTTTATCCCCCTCTACTTTCCATAATCTTGGAAAAATTCCTACTCAAAATAAGACATTTTTTTATCTATCAAATCCTTCAAATTTCAAAAATAAAGCTATTCAACGTAGTTGTGGCAAATTACTAGAAATCAATCCCTCAAAGGCTTTTCACTATTTTACAAAACCTATTCAATTGCCTATTTTCGAAATAGAAACTTCATTGATATTCTCATCTATGAATGAATGTCTTCAAGATTTATTTCCTCATTTTCATGTCATGCCTAGAAACATAAAGAAATCAAGAGCCTTTTACGAAGCCATCCTTACTAAACAAGATTGGCTATCATCACTCATACTTCAAACCCTCAAAAGCTCAATCTCATTGATTTTTAAAAAATAAGTATTCAAAGGGTTTTGTCGTATGAAGACTCAAGATAGAATCCATGGGATGAGAAACCAATGCGTTCATCTAAGAATGAAACATTCAAATCTCATTTCAATTCTTTTGATTATAAAGATGTTTGGTATCGTGTTTTTTACTTTAGACCAATGACTCATTTCTAGTTTATACTTTTCAACTAGACATGACCTTCAAATTTTCTAAAATGATTTCAAACGTGGTTCGAATACTTTGAACTTGATGAAAAAGTTTTACTCAATCTTACTCATCAAAGATTCGAACATTTCAAATTTGAGGCTAAACAACTTTTAGAGTCTTGAGAAAATCTTTTATTTCAGTTTGCCTTCAATCTTAGTCTCACGGATATTTTGTTGGGGACTTCAATGTTGTTTGAAAGACTAGATTCCTAATATAATGTAAAATATATAATTTGGAGATTCAAAGTAAAATGGTGGTCAATATTTCATGAAACTAATTGATGTCCGAAGAATGTCAATTCTTGGATTTAAGAACAAAGAACTATTGGTATCCCATGTCAATTGTTGGATTTAAGAACAAAGAACTATTGGTATCCCAAAAGTCTCTACAAAGGAACAAGAAAATAATGTTGATTTCCTTTTAGAAAAATCAAAACTCTTATCGATGGTTCATCAATGCAAAATACCAGAAGAGTTAGCAATTATATCTTAGAAAATTGCTTCTTTTGGTTGAGTCATCTTCCAAGAAATCCAAATGAAGCAATTACAAAACTCTTCAATAAAAGAGAATTTCATTTCTTCAATAAAAAAATGAAAGTGAAATTTGTTCCACTATTTCTATTTCTTTTTGGGATAGAAAGAAACATATTATTTCACTTCCACATGAAACAGAATCTCATGAATTAATGATTTCTATTAAGCCTCGTCCTATTTAAATGAATAAGAAGTTACTTGATTATTATATTACAGAAACCAATTATTTACCTGGAAAATGGTTAATTCGTCCAAGCAAATCTCCATGGAGCTGTTCAGCTTTCTATGTTAATAATTATGCTGAAGTTGAACGAAGTGTTCCTAGATTCGTTATCAATTACAAACATCTCAATAAAGCTCATTTGATATCCATTACCTCAGAAGAAAGATTTGTTAAATAAATTTACTTAAAGATTTTATCTTCTCCAAATTTGATAAATCTAGTTTTCGACATATTCAAATCAAATAACAAGGTAAGTACAAAAATGCTTTCAATTCTCCTTTGGGACAATATGAGTGGAATGTTATATCATTTGATCTCAAAAATACTCCTTCAAAATTTCAAAAAATCATGAATGATATGTTTTAGCCTTACCAAAATTTTATCATTGTTTACATTGAAAATGTTCTAATTTACTCTGAAAGTTTAGAGATTTATTCATGTTATCAAAAAAAACTGATTAGCTGTTTCAGCTAAGAAAGTTATTCTTTTTCAAACTCGCATTAGGTTTTTAGTTCATTACATTCATTTAGAAAACATTACCTCCATTCAATTAAGTCTAGATTTCTCAAATAAATTTTCCGGTGAAATTCTATATAAGACAAGTTTGCATCTTTTTTAGGCCGTGTCAATTATGTATCCAATTTTGTTAAAAATATACGGCTGTTTTGCGCTCCTCTTTCCCAAGGCTACAAAAGCATCCACTATTGTGGAACCCAGAGCATACTTTAGCTGTCCAAAAGTAAGAAAAACTGCAAAAAATATTCTATCTCTCAATTATCAACCCTTTAGCCTCCATTATTGTCAAGACACATGCGTCAGACATAGGTTATGGTAGAGTATTAAAACAGATTTCAAAAGAGTCTATTCAAGAATAGTCGATAAGATTCCATTCAACAATATGGACTGGCCCTCAAAAGAACTATTCAATTATTAAAAAAAGAAATTTTATTAATAGTTTTGTGTATTTCAAAATTTCAAGACGATTTAATCAATAAAAATTCATTTTAAAAACTGATTGTAAAGTCTCAAAAGATGTTTTACAAAATGATCTCAAAAACCTTGTTTCAAAGCAAATTTTTGCAAGAAGGCACACTTGTTTTGATTTTTAAATCCTCTATATACAAGGAAGATCAAAAGTTCTTGCAAACTTATTAACAAGAGTTTATGCAAAGAAAATCTTCTTGAGAGAAAATTGTGAGATTATCAAATGGATTCTCCTTCTTCAAAGAACAAAAAGAAATCTTCAGTGTCTTTACTTTCAACTGAAGACTATATTCAATGATCAAAAAAGGGAGAACAAAGTTCCTCCACTTTTAATAATAAAAAAAGGCAATTATCCTTCTCAATTTTCCAAAAACCTGTAAAGATTTAAAATAAGGAAATTTTTTATTTTCCAAAACTTTCGAAATACAAAAGAGCTGTTCAACGTGGTTCTTGTAAATTACTAGAAATAAATCCTTCAAAAACCTTTCATTATTTTACCAAACCAATTCATTTTCCAGTTCTAGAAATGGAAACATCGTGGACACATGTGTATTCATCTCTAAATGAATGTTTTGAAGATATTTTCCCTTCTCAATTTCATTTCATGCCCAGAAATATTAAAAAATCAATAGGCCTTTATGAAGCCATCCTCATTAAAACTAGATCAGCCACCAAAATCCATACTTCAAACCCTCAAAAACCAAATCATATTGATTTTTCAAAAATTAATATTCAAAGGGTTTTTGACTTATGAAAACTGGTGACAGAACCATGGGATGAGAAACGAATGTGTTTATCTAAAGATGAAATGTTCGAATCTCATTTCAATTATCTTGACTGCAAAGATATTTGATATCAATTTTTTACTTCAGACTAGTGAATTATTTCTGGTTATGCTTTTTAGCTAAACAAGCCCTTCAAATTTTCCAAAGTAGTTTCAAACATGGTTCAAATATTTTGGAGTTGATGAGAAAGTTTTACCCAATCTTACTCATCAAGCATTCTAACATTTCAAATCAGACACAAAACAATTTCTAAAGCCTCAAGAAAATGTTTTGTTTCAATTCGCCTTCAAGCTTAAAATTTCATGGATATTCTGTTGGGATCTCAATATTGTTCAAAGACCAGATTCCGAATTTAACATTTAGCATATAATTCAGAAATTTAAAGTTAAATGGTGGTCTAAGTTTGCTGTTAATTCAAGGATTAAAGAATAAAGAAATATTGGCATTCCAAAAGTTTCCAAGAAAGATCAAGAAAATCATGCCAATTTCTTTGCTGAAAAATCAAGAACACTATCAAAGTTTTATCATTGCAATACACTAGAGAAATTAGCAATTATTTTTGTGAGAATTGCTTCTCTAGCATAATCAACTTCAAGAAAGTTCTTCTCCAACAAGTTTAGAGACAAATTATGCCCAAAGTAATGAAGATCATTGTTATGGGATAAATATTGATAAACTAATTGAAGAGGAAAATCATAGAAACTCAAAAGATTCAAAATGACTATATGGATCCAGCTATTTGAAGGAATATCGACAATACATGATTCATAATTCAAGAAATACCCTCTTTCAACTATGCCTTCCACCTCAAAAGCTATTTGTTCCCGCATTACCATCAACCAATATAAATAATTACAAAAATTTCATAAAGGAAACTTTAATAAAGGAGATTATATTTTAATCAATTTTATCAAAGTCACTTTATAAAAGTTGACGCATTATTTCAAAAGGAAGATGTTGAGGTTGATGTGGCAGATATCATTGTCCTTCAAGACTATTCAAGATTCTTGAATTCAATTTATGATAATTTCAAGTCCGGACTTCAAGTATAAATCAAGATCAAAGACTCAAGTTCTCAAGAGTTTTTAGCTAGATAAACTTTTTCGGGATAAAAGTTCGTTTGATTTCGATTTCAAGTTTTATTTCCCCCTACTATCCGTCCTTGGGCTTGAAACAAACTTTTGGTAAAAATATGAATTTATCAAAAGAATATTGAAAAATACAATGTATTGAATACACATGAATTTAGAGAAAATTAAAAAACACGAGGGATTTCTAAGTTTCCTGAAAAAGCTTTTCTCTCGCTAAAAACTATCGAGGAGAACTTGAGTCCTGATCTAGCTTTACACTTGAAGTCGGGACTTGAAATCTTCATCCATTAAATTGAAGAATCTTCAATAGTCTTTGAAACACAAAGATATGTACCACCTCTCAACTGTTGGCATCTTCTTTTTTGAAATAATACGCCAAATTTTGTAAAGCGATTTTAATAAAGTTGATCAAAATGGAATGTCCTTTATTAAAATTTCTTTTATTAAATTTTTTGTCATTATTTATTTTGATTGATGGCAATGCCGGCAAGAATAGCTTTTGAGGTTGAAGGCATAGTTGAAAGAAAATATTTCGTAAATTATATGTCGATATTCATCCAAATAACTGGGTCCATATAGTCATTTTGAATCTTTTAAATTTCTTTGATTTTCTTATTCAATTAGTTCATCAATATTCATCTCATACCAGTCATCTTCATTGCTTTGAGCATAATCTATTTCTGAACTTGTTGGTAAAGAACTTTCTAGAATGGATTTGGATTTTCTTGAAGTTGATTCTGCCGGAGGAGCAAGTTTCTCATAAATAATTGCTAATTCCTCCGGTGTCTTGCATAGATGAAACATTGATAATAGTCTTGATTTTTCAGTAACGAAATTGCATGACTTTCTTTGAAACTTTTAGAATGCCTAAATTCCTTTGTTCTATAATCCATGAATTAACAGCTTTGGGACAGCAGTTGGTTTCATTTAATTTAGACCAACATTTAACTTTGAACATCCAAATTATGTGTTTCATGTTAAATTTGGAATCTGGTCTTTGAACAAGATTTAAATCCCACTAAATATCCATGAAAATTTGAGATTGAAAGTGAACTAGAACAAAACATTTTTTTGAGGCTTTAGAAATTGTTTTGCATATGATTTGAAATGTTCGAATCCTTCGTGAGTAAGACTAAGTAAAACTTTCTTATTTTGTCCAAAATATTTGAATCACTATGATATCGAGCATCTTTTGTAGTTAAAATAATTGAAATGAGATTCAAACGTTTTATTTTTAGATAAACGCATTCATTTCTCATCCTATGAGTTATGTCCCAAGTTTTCATATGACAAAACCCTCTGAATATTAATTTTTGAAAAAATCAATATGATTTGGTTTTTCAGGGTGATAGCCGATCCAGTTTTAATAAGGATGGTTTCATAAAAGGCTCTGGATTGTTTGATAGTTCTAGGCATGAAATGATATTGATTAGGTAAAATATCTAGAAGACATTCATTTAAAGGTGGATACTTATGTGCCTATAATGTTTTCATTTCAAGAACAGGCAAATGAATTGGTTTGATAAAATAAGGAAAGGTTTTTGGAGGATTAATCTCTAGAAATTTGCCAGAGCCAAGTAGAACGGCTCTTTTGTAATTTGATGGTTTTGGAAAATCAACTATTTCCTTATTTTGAATCTTTCCAAGTTCTTCATTAGTTGAAAATGATAAAGTTATTTTTTGAAAGGTGCATGAACTCTATTCTCCCTTTTTTGATCTTCGAATATAATCTTCAATTGAAAGTAAAGCTTTCTTTTTGTTGTTCTTTGAAAAATAAGAATCCATTCTTTATCTTTACAATTTTATCTCAAGTAGATCTTCTTTGTATAAACTCTCTTTTTAGAAAGTCTAGGAGAACGTTTGATCGTCCTTGTATATAAAGGATTTCAAAATCAAAACAAGACAAAATAGTCTGCCCTCTTGCAAAAAATTTCTTTGAAACAAGTTTTTGACATCTTTTGAGACTTTACAATCAGTTTTCAAAATAATTTTCTATTGGTTAAATCGTCTTGAAATTTTGAAATGCATAAAACTATTAATAAAATTTCTTTTTTGATAGTTGAATAATTTTTTTTGAGGGCGAGTACTCCTGAATGGAATCTTACTAACTGTTCTTAACTAGACTCTTTTGGAATCAATTTTAACACCCGACCATATTCTATGTATGACGCATCAGTCTCGACTATCATGGATGCAAAAGGGTCAATAATTGATAAACATGGAATACTTTTGACATTTGTTTTGACTTTTTGGACGACTGAAGGATGTTCTACTGTCCATGGTAGTAGATTCTTTTGTAACCTTTGAGAAAGTGGAGCACAAAGCAGTCATATATTTTTGACAAAATCGGTTACATAATTGACAACCTATAAAATGCTGCAAACTTGTTTTATCTAGAATTTCATCAGGGAATTTATTTGTGAATTCTAGATTTCTTTGAATGGGGGTATTGGTTCCTAGATGAATGTAATGGCCTAAGAACCTAATGCGAGTTTGAAAAAGACTAACTTTCTTACTGAAACAGCTAATCCGTTATTTTTGATAACATGAGTAAATGCTTTGAGATGTTTGAACTGATGTTCTAAACTTTCGGAATAAATTAAAACATCATCAATGTAAACAATGATAATAAGGGTTGAAAATATCGTTCATGATTTTTTGAGATTCTGAAGGAGCATTTTTTAGACCGACTAACATTACATTCCGCTCGTATTGTCCAAAAGGAACATTGAAAACAACTTATCTTTTTCTTTGATTTGAATATATCATAAACAAGATTTCATATCAAATTTTGAGAAGATAACAGCTTTAAGTAATCTATTTAACAGATTTTTCTTTTGAGTTAATGAATATCGGGTCCATCAAAGAGCTTTATTGAGAGATTTATAATTAATAACGAGTTTAGGAGTGTCTCGTTCAATTTTTGTAGAATTATTGACATAGAAAGC
>CAIGRL010140170.1:0-11117 GCA_903798325.1 Fraxinus xanthoxyloides
ATGGGGTCTTATTTGTAATTAATATACTTGGAGGGTTAGAAGTAATATATAAATAAATCTAGGGAGTTAAAGCCACCAACAAATTTAGCTAGTATGACTCATTTTCTAGAGCATGTAGTCAATGTTTTGGGACACGTATTCATTTTTGGATGTCATTTCACATTATTTGTAGATTAGTAGATGGGCTCACTATGTATTTTGCATCTATATGCACAGTTGATGTATTTTCATAGTAAAGGTTTGAGGATTCGGCTTATCTCCATACCATGTTATACTTCTGTTGTTAGTGGTGTGATTTATGAGTTAATATTGACATGGTACTGTTGTTGGGAGTTGTATAAAATTGTTTACCGGTTGGTTAGTCCAAAATACAGGGGAGATAATGCCGAAATTTTTATTAAAATGATTCATAAGTTTCATATGTAGTAGCCTTGATGGTGAGTCCCACTTTTAGTTGGTATTTATCATTGGTGCACGTCACACTCCGGGTCCACTAGCTTTATCAGGGGTAGGGCGTGTCACGTAGGATCCCTCCAAACTTATGAATTGACCTTAACACGGCCTAAGAAATAAAAATCCATCGCCATAAACATTGTTAGAGATGTTTAGAGTGAGTCCACTGTTACAGAGACACTTAGGGACGACGGAATTGCCAATTTCGTTAAAAAAATCCAGAAGGTGATGAGGAATAGGAGAAAGCCTTAGGCTCAGGGTAGTGAAGTCTCTAATAAACTCTTAAGAGGTAGACGTGAGAAGAATACCTCTAGGACTCCCATTAGTAAAAATTAATCTGTCCAATGCCATTAGTGCAAGGATTATGGTCACATTAGGATGGAATGTTCTAATTTGATGAAGAGTTCGGGTAGAGAAAGGCGTAAGGCTTTAGCCGTGACCATGAGTGATGAGGAGTCAGATTCTAGTTCTCATGATGAGTCGTCTGGTGGTAAGAATGAACAAGAGTATATGGCCTTCACCTCGATTGCTTAAATCAAATCCGACCGTGAGATTGAGAAAGGAGTAAGGGAGGGTGAGAGTGAACGATCGAGAGAATTGTTGAATTGTTGTATTGCTCACATTGCTCTCAAAGTGCAAAATAATTCCATGTGGTATCTTGACAGTGCATGTTCAAGACATATGTGTGGTGACAAATCCCTGTTTTCTTCACTTGATGAGTGGAATGGTGGTGTTGTTACGTTCGGTGATGGAGCTGTTGCACCGATACTTGGAAAATGAGTTGTGAGTATTGCTGGACTTCCTGCCATCTCAAATGTGTTGTATGTGAAAGGTTTAAAATCAAATTTGTGATGCTGATTTTGAGGTTACATTTGTCCAGAGAAGGTGTTCTGTATATGACTCAACTGGTAACATTGTTCTTGAAGGTGTGAGAACGTGTGAAAATAGTTATGGAGTCTTGCCTAATTCTAATTATAGGTGTAGTAGTGTCAAGATCAACGTCAATGAACTGTAGCATCAATGACTGGGTCACATAAACCACAATAGTCTTTCGAAACTTGCCAAGAAGGAGAGGTCCATGGCCTACCTAAACTGGATAATTCTGATGCCACGTTTGTGGTCCGTGTCAACAAGGAAAACAGCTTAGGGTACCCTACAATCAAACTTCTAAGATCTTGACGAGCAAGCCTCTTGAATTACTCCATATGGATCTGATGGGACCATCGAGGATCGAAAGTATTTGTGGTAAAAGATATATCTTAATTGTGGTAGATGACTTTTCTCGGTTCACTTGGATGAATTGCTGAGAGATAAAACTGAAGTGTTCGATCTTGTCATCTCATTGTGTAAGAAACTTAGAAATGAGAAAGGTTATNGTTTGCGGTCCGTGTCAACAAGATAAACATCTTAGGGTACTCCACAAACAAACGTCTATGATCTTGACGAGCAAGCCTCTTGAATTACTCCATATGAATCTGATGGGACCATCGAGGATCGAAAGTATTTGTGGTAAAAGATATATCTTAATTGTGGTAGATGACTTTTCTCGGTTCACTTGGATGAATTGCTGAGAGATAAAACTGAAGTGTTCGATCTTGTCATCTCATTGTGTAAGAAACTTAGAAATGAGAAAGGTTATTCTGTATCCAGAATTCGTAGTGATCATGGTAAAGAGTTCGAAAACTTAAATCTTGAGAACTTCTCTCTGGAGGAGGGAATCCAACATGAGTTCTCCTTACCAATCACTCCACAACAGAATGGGATTGTTGAGAGAATAAATCATGTGCTTCAAGAAATGGCGAGAGCTATGCTTCATGGTAAAGATTTAGCTATGCATTTTTGGGGTGAAACCATAAATACTGCATGTCACATTGTCAATAGAGTTTATCTTAGACCGAAAACTGACATGACTCCATATGAGATCAGGAAGGGTAAACGACCTACTGTTAAGTACTTTCGCGTGTTTGGCAGATACTGCTACATTCTGAAAGGCAGAGAGAACTTGGGAAAGTTTGATTCCAAGAGTGATGAAGGTATATACTTATGATATTCCAAGAATAGTCGGGCTTATCGGGTGTACAATAACCGCACATGCGTTGTGACGGAATCTATCAATGTGGTGGTTGATGATGCTTGTAGTTAGGGGGAGATTGAAGGAGAGTGTGTTGACCTGGAACAGTTGGAAGTTGATCCAGTCAAGATATTGGTATTTGTATATCTCATTGACTGAGTCTTTTTTATGCATGCTCGTATTCTATTGTTGTATGAAATTTTGATCATATTTCTTTACTTAATCCCATGTATTTTATTTTATGTTTTGTGCTTTGTTTGAAATTTTATGTTTTGTGTACTTCGTGCATTCATGTTTTCATTCGAAAAAAAAAAACAAACAAAATCGTTTTCTTTTATTGCTTTAATTTCAAGTTTTGCTTAAAATAAAGAAAAAAAAATCAAACACAAAAATATCAAATCTTTGAGAACAAAAAAAAGTTTGATGTGGAAATTGGTTTTACAGCATAACTTACAATACACTTGATTTTGTTGGTTCTAATCAAGAGCAAGTTTATTTGGTGAGCTGTAATATAATTTCCATTGCTAGCTTAGGATGCTTATAGAGTATTTAATATCGGTCTCTTCATATACCATATGCATTACACACACTATGATCTTGACAGTGGGACTCTACCGCGTGTGTGAGATTTGTGATGACTGTCACATGTTAGTAGGGTGACTTTGAACATGAATTGACCATTTTTATTAGACCTAAGCTCGATATTACCCCTGCATGAATCAATAACTGTATGACAAATTATTATTATAAAGGACTCAATACCTTAATGCTTCTTTTGGAGCTTATTTGACTCGAGTAATTAAGCTCGAGGGGTTTCTCATAACTTGGTGCATATGGTCATCTGACTT
Organism: Fraxinus xanthoxyloides; assembly: GCA_903798325.1. Taxonomy (NCBI): domain Eukaryota; kingdom Viridiplantae; phylum Streptophyta; class Magnoliopsida; order Lamiales; family Oleaceae; genus Fraxinus; species Fraxinus xanthoxyloides. Next base: position 3,373 of record CAIGRL010140170.1, read on the forward strand.
GGGTTAACCACCCTAAAGTTCGTTACAGGGGTCATGTTAGTCGTTTAATGGAAAAAATCCTACGATTAAGATGAATAAAAATATGTGAGCATTCCTTTTGAAAATTGTGATAAAAGAAACATATTTACGCTATAAGTCACGGGGAGCAAGACATTCTTCGAAAGACATTGTTCATTAGAAATGAGCTTTCATATGTAGGTTCTAATATGTTATACGATTTGACTTTCATAAGTAGAGGAATATACTTATTAGTAGTGATGTTTAGCATGTCCTTTCTCACAAATTTAAGGTTTGGAGTCCTACCGCCAGAGGATTGTGACACTTATCACATATGAGTCACTTAATCCTTTACTCCATAAGTGCTTTAAGTTGGAATTGTGTGAAAGTTTACTGTTCACTGCACATACTTGTTATTGCTTATACCTACATTATTGAGATGGTGTGTGACTTTGCCTTGTCCTTGTCATTTTGTGACAAAAAGGGGGAGAAAGATTTTGATTTACAAAAGTGATTTCTTATCATATTTTATGATGTGCAACTTATGTCTTGAGGGGTCATTGGGGTGAGACATAGATACATTATGACATTTGACTTGATATACGTTGCATTGACTTTTTCACCTATGTCTTATGTTTTGAGGGGTCGTTGGGGTGAGACATAGATACATTTTCCTACTGCTTGAACACATTGAGAGTTTGCAGTAAGGGGAACACATGCATATTTGGTTCAGTTCAGTTTCGCTATATTAAGTTTTTGATGTTTTTATAGTATCAATGTTTCGTTTTGGTATGTTAGGTTGCATTGATATTGTATCTTAGTTTAGTTTGTGATTTAAAACTGAGAATTTGCTATATGAGTTACAATTGCTTACGCTTGCTTAAGTGACACTTACAATTGAACTATTTGAACTGTGATTATCTTTGATCCTGTTTTTCGCACATTTTATATGGTATTTGAGTTGTCTATTTCAGGAAACAAGTACTGCATAGTTCATTCAAGACAGTTTTTAGTTTAGGTTGTGTCTTTGTTTTGAGTTTGTAACGTTTACTTTATTAATGTCTTGACATAGATTAGTGTTTTCTCGTAGAATGTCAAAGGGGGAGTTTGTTAAGTTTTAGTTGATTTTGTAATGGGTCAATTCTGTGAACAAAAGGACTTAAATTGATAAAGTATAATAGTTCAAGGAGTAATATGCAAATTGCTTAAAAGTTTGTTATTAGGTCTAGGGTTTCGAGTTTGGAACAAGGAGGAAAATGACGCGGCGCTGTCAATTTTCTTTCATCTTTGAAGCTTTCAACCTTCATGTTTCTTTGAAATTCGTTCTTGGTAGTTAGAAAAACATCAATTTCAATATCTAAATGCTGAAAACCAAACTTCCAGCATATTTTTCAGAGGTGCTAAAGATTAAGGTAGGCGACAAGAGTTCCAGTATGAGAATAACGGATTGTTCTTCGTGATCCACGGGAGATAGGCGATTCTACCAAGCTAGAGGCTGCTGTGGGATAGCGAAATTTCAAGAGAGCATTGGTTATTGTAGCTTGAATTAGTACATGGGAGCACATAATTTAGGAGAGCTGTCAGAATTGTAGTTAGGAGATCAGATAGTTCGTGTCGTCGTTTAGTCGGTAGACTGTAAGTACAAAATCGTTTATAGTGGATTGACTAACAAAGTGCCCGGAGTTTTTCCTAGTTGGGTTTCTCCATGAACAATTTTTTTGTTCTTTACTACTTTATTATTCATTGTTTATGATATGCAAACTGCGGTAATTAAACATATGATACTTTGACTTGCATGATTAACCATCTAGATAAGAATTAAAAGTGACTTATTGTTATTTAATTCGTGACTATTTTTAATTTTGCATTAGATACCTATTCACCCCCCTCTCTAGGTATTGGAAGGGTCGAACTTGCATTTTTCACTTATCTTCTCACACTCCGAAAGCTACTTCTTCTGCGTCGTTCTAACGTGTTGCAAGGCTCTACCATCTGAGCATTGGAGCTTCTACGCAGCTCTCACGCATTGGATGATTCAACCTAAGAAAGCTCTTGTAGATTGCGAAACTTCGACCAAAAACTTTTGCTCCCAACTAGTTGATCTGCCCAGAAAGTAATTTGTATATTACACAGGTTTTCGATGGTCTTTCTTGCTTTTGCATTGATGATTGCAAGTGGCCATTCATCATCAATATTTGGAGAGGAGAAATTGTTCGACTTCCTCGAAGCTACTCCTAAGTGACATCTAGTCAACCCAGATGCTACTTTGGCTTTGACCCCATTAAAAATCTCTACAAAATTCTTAGAATCTTTTCAATTGATAAAGAATTTAATGTTTACCAGCTCATGCCCCTCGACAACACTGGAATTTGGAGATGGAGTACTGAAAAGCGCCTTTCGAATTCTAAACTCAAAGTTTTCGCGTTGGTAGGATTTTATATTGGATTCATGATCGTGATATTAAGTTCGATGAATTTGCTACTTTGATTGGGTTCGATCTTTACAAGGAGATTTTCCAAGTGGCTCAACTTCCAGAGGCTGAAAAAATCTTTGTGTATGCTCTCTGAATTCCTGGATGTCATGCTCTGGCTCATGCTAAATGCAATTAAGGTTGTTGGTATTTGGATTTATGGATATTGTAGGACTTTAAAAGAACCAACTGGAGAGCGCACAAATCCAGATGTCGAGCAACTTCTATCACACTGTTCTCGGCAGCCTCCATGATGGTGAGATTTTATTGGCATCCATCAATGATAATCTGTGCATAACAAGAGTGCATTCTTTGAATCCTTACACAAAAAGCAAAGACGAGTTTCTCAAAGAAAAGATCTATGTTTTGGAGGTCTTAATGATGGAAAATCTTATGATAACAACAACATTTCTGTATGATGTCTCGAAGAGAACATTAAGCTGCTGAATGTATGATGTCTCGAAGCGAAAATTAAGCTGCTGAATCAGTTGTTTGAAGGTATAAATATTGTTGACTACTTAACAGTTATGGAATGCCAAAGTTTGTCAAATAAAATTTAAGATTAGTAGATAAACATATTTATAGGTTGTTACTCAACAATGGACTATATTCATACTAGAGTTTTATTATTTCTTATTGAAGGTCAATCTGATCAGCTGGCAAGTGACCGTCGATACAGTCACCAACTGAAATGATATCAGCATCCAGTGGTGATTCAGCAAGGAGAGAAAAATCTAGAAGTCAAGGAAGCAGGCGTGGGGAAAAGAATGAAGTTTTAGATGATACCAGAAGGGTCTAGAAGTTTTGCCTTATCTGCATTGTGTTATCCACAATTCATTCTTTTTGTTATAGGAATATAATATTCTTTTATTAAGTTCTATTTTTGTAATAGATATTATCACCTTTCACGTCGCATTGTGTGTATATATATATATATATATATAAGTTTTAAAAGCTTTCGCAAGTCAATACAATTTTTATTCAGAAATTTCTAATTTTCTAAGCAATCTTTTACACTGCCAAACTTTTCCTATTTGTTATATGGTATCAGAGCCTACAATGGCTTAATCAAACACTGAAACCTCAAATACTTCCCCAATTGCAAATCAAACCCCAAAACCGACCCTATTGCTGGATCCAATTCAAACTCTTATGTTCCAACACATTCAAGCAGTCTTTTTTCATTGGATCAATGTTGGTACTGGAGCTGTACTGACACATATGTTGGAGGTAAACAACTATCACCCTTGGGCCAGATCCATGAAATTCATTCTTAGGATTAAGAACAAATTGGGATTCATGGATGGAAGTCTTTGTGAGCCAAATGATCCCAATGATCCTCTGATGGAGTACTAGCTTAGATGCAACGAAATTGTGATCACTTGGGTTCAAAACACCATGGATGTGGACATCAACTGTAGTACTGTGTTTGCTGAGATAGCACATCACATGTGGATGTAGCTGGAGCTGAAGCAATGATTTGCACAACAAAATGAACCCAACATCTATAAAATTAAGCAATCCATCATAACCCTGGTTTTAAATCAGGATGATGTAAGTGTTTACTTCTAATTTCAAAACTCGTCTAGATGAGATATTGAACTATGAGTTTGCCCCTAATTGTACCTATGAAGGTCTGGAAGTGGTGGTTCAAAATCAACAGCGAAATTGGGTGATGAAGTTTTTAATACTAATTGAATCAAATAAGGGTCTTAAGGCTCAAATCCTATTCATAAACCCCTCCCTACCAAAGTGGAAGAGCAGGTTAGATCTCTCCAGATTTATGAACTTACATTAGCTATACCTACAAATGATAAGTAATTAATCTTAAAAATTGTGAGGAATAGTCATAAAGAGTCCTCAGATTCAGAGTCTCCTAATGAAGAGGAATTAGCATGCTTCGAAATTTTGAAAAATGTTTAGGAATAAACAAAAACCTCAAGAGAAACTTAGAGGTGGTCCAAGTAAGTCTAGGAAGAGTTTTAAATATGTGAGATGTCATAATTTTCGAGGTTTTGGCCCTTTAGTAGTGACTGTCCTCACAACAGAAGAAATTCAGACAAGGCTATGAATGCTACTCTCACTGATGACGAGTCTATCTCGGACAATCAAAGAGAGAAATTCACTTGGGAGGAATGTGGAAAATATAATCCTTTACTACGAGAATTAAGAATAGATCTGACCAGGGAAGTGAAAGAGAAGAGGACTTAGATAATAATGAGGATTCTAATGAAGAGCCTATGAGTGATGAAGATATCCAAGAGGCTTAGGATAAGATGTATGAGGAGAGTCTTAAGATTCTTACTAAAAACAAAGCCTTGAGGGTGAGGAATAAGGAACTTGGTTTGGAAAATGATATGTTAGTAGCGCACATTAAGGAATCTACCGTGATCCTGAGTGAAGTAAAATGCATTAATGAAACTTTAGAGACTTAGGTTAAGAACCTCACCAGTGAACTTGAGAAGTACTCTAGGAGAGTCAGTGAGTTGACCACTGAGAAAGAAACCTTAGAAATTTAGGTTGAGAACCTTCTGAGCGATTTAGAATATTCTAAGTCTCAACTGCTTGCCTTCTCTAGTGATTCTGAAAAGGTAGATAACATTTTGGAATAGGCAAGCTGGTTGGAAATAAGGGAGGTATAGGTTTTAAAGAAAACAGTACTAGTACTTCTAAGACCATGTGTGTCTCTGCCACTAACCAGCCCAAACTTGTGCCTAACCCCGATCTTAAGAATAAGAGATTTGTTAGATAGAGACCTACTAGACGGCGTAGGACCCATCGACTTAGGAATAGACTTTAGTGTCTACATAAGATTGGTCTTAGATTTCTCCCTATACGTTTTAATTGTGGTGAGTTAGGACACATAAAGGCTATGTGTCATCATTTCCTAAATAGAAATAGTAACCGAAAATTAAGTAAAAATAAGAATTAGGAGTTTGTAGGTCAGATTGACTTTTTTACTAATCAAGTGAGTCAATTGACGAAGATAATGACATAAATGAATAGGAACATTCATGTCACAGGCAAGTTTAGGTGAAAAAAATGATTTGAAAAATTGTGAAATAATTCACAGTGCTCTTAAAGGTAAGAGCATTTGCGTACATAACTGATTAGTTATTTTTTGGTGCATGCTCATGCTTTATCATTATGAAACATTGACATATGCATGCATCATATTTGTTCATATGTTTTTCTACGTGGAAACTCATGCATATTTTTTTAATTTTTTTATTCATTTTTAGTATTTAACATTTTACGCTTGATGCATTTCTGCTTTAAAATAAAAACAACAAAAAAATTTGAAATTTGAAAAATAAAAAATGTGATGGGAATTTTTACAGCATTATATATAACATTCTTGAACTTGTATAATGTGATCATGTATGGGCATAATTGATGAGTTGTAACATAGTTTTCATTGTTTGCTTAGGTTATTTATGGAGTACTTACTATACGTGTCTTCATGTACCATCTGCACTGCGCACATGTTAGTGGGACTCTACCGTGTGTATAAGATTTGGAATGACAGTCATATGTTAGTAATGTGATTTTGAACATGAATTGACCTTTTTATTAGATCTAAACTCAAATTTATCATCTGTAATAAAAACTTAATATCTTATGTTCTTCTTTGGAACCTATTTGACTCGAGCAATTAAACTTGTGGGGTTTCTCATAGATTGGTGCTAGCGGTGGCAATCGAGTAGAGCAGCTAGTATGCTCGATAGCTCGGCTCGGGAAAAATGAGCCCAGCAGGCCAGCTGGCTAGACTAGATGAGCCTCCAGGGCTCGTCAATTAGCCGAGCCCGCTTATGGGCTCATCTTTTTTACGAGCCATGAGCCGCTCATATGAATTTAAAAAAAAAATTAATTAAAATCAGTTACCAGGACGATTAGTGATAATTCAGTGACCGATTGGTCAGTGACCGTTTCGGTCCTTTTTTTTCATTTCATTTTTCTTCCCCTATAAATACCCATTAATTACAACATTTTTTCAACCAAACTTGCTATCAATCTCTCATTCTCTACTCTACTCTCTACAATTTATTTATAAATCATTATCACCATTCTATATAATCTATATTATATACTCTTCTACATTTTATTTTTACATTGTCGAGTTATAATCTTGATTTTACAATTTATTTTCTACACTACTACATAAAATTCATCCACTTCTAAATTCTACTTCAACTCTTCAACATTCAATTTCAATTATTCACAAATGGATCCACGATCGTTTGTTGAAGACTTGTTCGGTGTAACATCTGCCCAAAGTCGATTTGGTAATGAATTTGCCGGTCTAAATGAATTACTCATTCTAGAAAATATTCAATATTTCGACGTTAATGAAGGTAGTCATCCAATTGGTTTGGATGACGTTGATGTTGATGTTAGTCATCCAATTGATTTGGAAGCCGATGAAGAACTTGCAGTAGATATTCCCTATGCAAGAGGGAAGATAAAGGAAAAGAAACAGGCAAAATGTTGTGACATTTTAAATTGATTCAAACTGGTCGTGTGATAAACGGAGTTCCAGAAACCAATGCAATATGTAAATAGTCAACAACGATTGACATGGAAAAAAAGGCATTGAAATCACCAACATCTACCGTCACTACAAAACAGGTGGAGCCAAACATGGGTTTCTTCCAGCTGGGCAAACGCAACTACAATTTTGTAGTCCAGGCGCCGGAGCTACTACTACGCCACTCTCTATGTGCATGTATTCAAAGGAGAAAGCTTGAAAGGGAATGATGAAGTTTGTTGCCGCGACGAAGTTGCCCCTAGCAATAGCCGACAACCAACATTTCGTTTCCTACGCCAAACAATATCTTCAACCGAGGTACGTTGGGGTAAATCGAAATACTCTTCGTTCTAATACAATTGAGTATTTTCTTAATTCAAAGAAATTATTGATTGCGGATTTAGAAAAATATGGGGGTGTGATATCTTTAACTTCGGATTTGTAGAAGGTGATTAATAAAAGAGGTTACATAGTTGTAACTGCACACTTTATAGACCCACTTTAGGTCTTGCATAAAAAATTATTGTTTTTAAAATTATTGAGTTCATGCACAATGCCCAAAATATATTTAATGCTATTATGAACATTATTAGAGAATAGAAGTGTGAGAGTAAAATTCGTTCTTTTACGTTCGACAACACTAGTGTAAATAACCATGTTATCGATAAATTGCATAAGGTACTACAACCTGACATCGGTGGTTATTTATTTCATATTCGATATGTTTGTCATATTTTTAATTTAATAGTA
>CAIGRL010140195.1:0-17897 GCA_903798325.1 Fraxinus xanthoxyloides
TTATATTAAAATTCTATATTATCTTGGTGGCGGGGGCGGCTTAGAAAATAAAAACATTTTTTTTTTTTTTTTTGTTATTTTTAATATTTTCATAAATTTTAGACTCATTTTCATTTTTTAAAAAGTTTAGAAGTAAGATTGCAATTTATTCTTTATTTTTCTTTTCTTTTCTTTTTTTTATTTATATAGGATGGAATGTTGGTCATTTTACGTTAAAAATAGGTGAAAATGACGTTTTTCACAAAGAAACGTTGAAATAAGGGTGAAAATGCAAAAAATTGAAACGTATGGACGTTTTGCACATTACATGCGACGTTTTCTGCTATTAATCCAAAATTTTATTGTTGTTTTTTTAGATGATCTGTGTGATGAGTTTTAGACCTACAATTAGTCAAGTAGTATGCTGGAGAGATATGATGCACCTTTTCAGTATTCTGTACAGATATGATACACCTATCTAATTTTTAATCCCATCCATACCAGATTAATGAACAAGCTCGTGTTTTCTTCAAGCAACCTTAAACCAAACAGGAAGCATTCCAGTCTATTGGCAGTGTGTTACACTGCTATTGACTGCCTAATACTGATGCTGGATGGAACCAATTGAAGAACTCGATAAACCAAATAGAATGAGCAAAACTTAACGAGCCTTGGATTTCAGATATATGAGAAACCATATAATGGAATTTCATGGAACCAAAAATTTTATTTTCTAAGGGCGTATTCGGTCGTGCTTAAAATCCGATTAAAATTGAAAATATAGTCGTTATTCGGTCTCACTCGTCTAATAAAAGTCAACAATAACTGTTAGTTTTTCAATTATAATCCGATTTTAATCTTTACTGAACACGCCCTAAATTTGCTTTTGCAGTAATTTAAATCTCATTTGTCTTCTATCTAGTTTGTTTACTCCAAATTGCTTCCTTACTTAGTCCATGTTTGGGATAAATTAGAATCTAATTTTAATCTCAAGTCAAAGTCAATAATTAATTTTAACCACACAATTTATGGAACCCACAACTTTTCAACCACACATTTCATCAATTTTTATCAAAATCTACTAAAAATTTGATTTTAATCTATAACAAACAAGGGCTTAATGTTGTTGACTTAGTTGACATTATGTAATGGAATTGAGTAGCACTTTACTTTGTTGATTGTATTTGATTATTTTTGTTAATTAGCTAATAGCCTAATTCAATTTTTGTAATTTGATATAAAAATCTTGTATTTCATTCTTTCTTTCTTTGTAAATTTTTTTTTCACCGGTTTGACCACCCTTTGATCCTTTTTCTTTTCCGAGTCCATGCCCAGGTCGGTTTTTAAAACAAACATCAATTTGCTATAGTTTTTCACTTACTTTGAGTTGCAGTGAGTGGAAAACTTGCAACTGCATGATGCCCAAAGAAAGATGTTTGGTGAATCGAAGATTTCATATGTGATGCTTGTACAATAGTGTTTATATACATCAGCTCTTTACTCTCTCAATTGGAGTGAGTGGTAAACTTACCATTCAATGATTCTTAAGAAAAGATTTTGACAAAATGATCAATTTATGCATACCCTTGTGGTTTGATTGGCAAATGTCAAAATTTTCGCATTGGTTAACTACAAGTCATGATGGTGAAGCGGAAGCATTTGTTGTCTTTATGAAATTGGCTAGTAGTCAGCTCTGATGAAATTCTTGTTTTTCTCTTGTAATGAGTAGATTTTATTTCCATGATTAGGATTTCATACAAAATATAAATGATTTTGGAGCTGAGGAAATTAAGATTATGCATTTTCGAGGACCCCAAAGCTGTAAGATCTAGAAGGGCATCTAAATTTGCGCTCGTGAAAATAATTGCTCTTCCCCTTCTCTGAATGTGGGATTTTAGTTAATACCAAAAGTGTTGCAAGTGCAAGTGCAAGTGCATCGGGAATCAGATGGATGAATTTTTGAAGAGCAACACATTTGCAACCCATGCAGTTGCTGCTGTAGGGTCTGTGGCATTAGGCACTGCTCTCTCCTACCCTCTTGATACTCTCAAAGTCCTTTTGCAGGTACGAAGTTCTGAAATAGACTTTTCGTCTGGACATACAGGATACACCTATGCATAGCCCTCTTTATCTTTCTGTCAATATTCATACTCACATAATTCTATGTACCACAAAAAACAGGTTGGCTCTGGTTCTAGGAATCAGTTATCTATGGCTCAGGTTCTCGATAGGGTCCAAGCTATCTCGGGATATTCAGGTAATTTAACAATTGCCAACTTATGTTAAGAAGTTCAACTTTTGGAACAGCTGAATCTTAGGAGTTGAGGCAAAAAAAATATGAAGGAATTAACTGCTAGCAAATACAAGAAAACTTGGTCCAGTCAAATGTCAAATATGTTTGGATTTTTAAATGATAGATATGTAGGATCTCTAAAAAATCGTAGCTATAACTCTTTAGTATATTTAAATGTATTTCTTCATATAGTCAAAGATTAAAAAAAATGGTTTCAATGGTTCCTCGAGCTTAAGAATTTGATGTTTTGAGCATTCTCACTCGTTTGAGTGTTTTTAGTATGGATCCTTGAGAGCCAAAATTCTGCAAAATGAACAGACCCTAAATGGTATTTGAGGTTCAACAGGGGTTTTATTTCCCTTTGTTAGTCTAGTTATGCTCTCAGTATCCCTATCTTTTTGCGTTTGTTATTCATGATTTCGTTTGTGTGAATGTATTATTCATCAACGAAAAATTGGAAAATATTTTTATTCTCAAAGGTCAACTCAACAGAGTTTTCCTTCGTAAATATTGTAGGTTTGTACAGTGGTATTGGTTGGTTGATTACTGGTAGAGCATTGGGCTTGGGGTTTCGCTTTGGTGTTTATGAGATATTGACAGCATTCTACAAAGGTAAACTATCCAATTTTTGTGCATTTTTTGTGTTTATTTTTGGCTTCTCTATATGAACTCCTGCTATCCAATCATTTCTGCATGCAAGATGCAGCACTGTCTTGTTATGATAAAGACACTGCTCTGAAATTGTGCATGATATGAAAATGTTCACACTCAAAAAATTGATATTCAGTGAAAATATGAAGTGCGTGATGAGATTGGGTAGTTAAGGATAAGTCTTGGACAAAGAGTTGTGAGGAAGATAGACCTGATATTTATCTTTATTTTTCACCCAAAAAGTATCTAGTTAGTAAGAAAGTCAAGTAATAATGGTAGAGTTTTCAAACAAGATAGTAGAAAGCAAAAGGCGTTAAAGGTAATATTTATCGATTAAAGATGAAACAAACAAACAACATATAAGAGTTCAGGCTACTCCTCCTAATAAGGTTAACCTTTTAAGTTGGAAACCTAGTTCTTAATACGGTGTCAGAGATCAATAAGATCAAACAAGCAAATCGATTCGTTTAAAGCTCTAACAAGAATTCAGATTCTAAGAATGGTGTGTTCAAATGAGCTTCCATCTTGTGGTGGCATGTTAAAGGTGATATTTCACATTGATTAAAGATGAAACAAATAAACAATATATAAGAAATTGGGTTACTCCTATTAATAAGGTTGACCTTTATCAGAATTCATTATGCTGAAACGAGTACTCCGGTCCCTCTAAAGCTCAAACAAGCATTCATATTAAAATATTAGTTTGATATAATGAACCACCATCTTGTGGGTCATGTTAAAGATAACGAGGTCGACGTTTTAAGATGAAACCAAATTCTTGTATGTTGGTTATAGTGTCAGTATTTAATGGATGTGGATTTTACCCTTAACAAAAGGGAGGTTCTGCAATTTATAGTGCTTGAGTACAATGGAGTTTTGCACGGTTATTTTGGGACCAGTAGGGCTGACAGAACTATCCCTTGCAGAACAAGCAAGCATTCGTGTACATATATGTACACGTTCAGATCACTTGCACAAATATTTAAGATTCCAGTGAAGTATATTTCCGTTTTTCTTCATCATTTGCTTGTTTCATCAGTGCAAGAAAAGATTTATGCAGCCAGCCCGCCCTGTTGATATTGTTGTTTACATATTTTGTCACTTGCTAGTTGAATCAGCATCAAAATTAATTTTGTTAGAAAGAAAATGGCAGTGATTTGGTCCATTTGGACATTGAGAAAATGCAGGAAACTGAGTTGTGCAATGTAATAATAATGGAATTGGTTTCCAATGAAGAATGGGACTTGAATTTGTTGTGTATGAAGGACAATATTAATCACCATGTTAGACCAAGGTTCTGCGATGAACTGCACGTGCTTATTGTTATTCGATTAGTGGCTTTTGAAGCTTGTTTCTAATTGGATGCTGCAGATGACGCCCTTTTTTGTCTTCACAGAAGCATGCACATGCTCTTCTCTAATAGACTTTCTTTGTTTGAAATAAATAGACAATGTCTTGTCGGAATGATGGTCTGTGACTTCGTACTTCTGGTTTTTTTAAGCATGCATTGTTTTATACTAAAGATAATGCATTGCTCTCAATTTTTCTTCGTCAGACGGTCGTGAAGACAATTATGTGTACGTCTCTGAAGCTCTAATGTCAGGACTTGCTGCTGGAAGTGTGGAGTCTCTTGTAAGCTCTCCATTTGAACTTATTAAACTCCGTGCCCAGGTGGCTTCTGCTTCACGCATTTCACGCCGTCCACCCATTGCTGAAATGAGTGCTGATCCTCCTTTAATTGCAAGGTTATTGCCTGGATATTCACTGGACATGAGGACAATGAGTAACTCGGTCGGCCTTTTGTCCACCTTGAGAAATAAACATGCCAGTACAATAGATGCATTGAAAGAATATCCATGGATGATGACAGGATCTGGGAGACCTCCTCCTGTCAGTAATGTTAGAAGGCCATCAGATGTCATCAGTTTGGAAGGATGGGGTGCTTTATGGAGAGGCCTTAGACCTGGATTAGTCCGAGATTCCATTTTTGGTGGTGTATTTTTTTCAAGCTGGCAATTTTTACACAGAGCGATGCTGGAATGGAAAGCAGTTGGAATGGATCCCATACCCAGGTTTTTCATTTGCCAGTTTTCCAATTTGTATTTAACATTTTACTGTTGGTTTAACTTAAATATCTGCCTTTTTGATCACTGCTGAGCACTGTTAACTAATTTTCTTGGGCTTATCAATTTTTATCATCTTTCATGCCAATTGTGTAAAATTTCATAAGTAACATTTTGTCAGTAATTTTTTTTTATGAATGATAGAACTTTTTTTTTTCCATCTTGCGTCGTTTACAAGGTTATTGTTAATGCAATTTTAGCATTTGTAGCTTGTGACTTGAATGTGTGTGCCTATCTATGAATTTCTTAGGAGACAAGTGCAAAATGTATTTAAAATGCTTTCTTAATTGCCTTATTTTTTATTTACGTAGTTCAAAAAATGTCTTCAGGTTTGATGAAGAAATTGGGCCACTGTCTCCAGTAGCTGTTAGTCTTGCAGCTGGACTTTCTGGTTCAATAGCTGCAGCTGCCTCTCATAGTTTTGACACTGCCAAAAGTCGATCGCAGTGCATTGTGCTCCCTAAGGTACAGCGCCTATCAAGATAAGAATTTGAACCTTACACGATTCTTCAATGCTTCGTTGGTTTCTCTTTTTTGTTTGTGAACAACTAACATTTTCATTCACAGTGACAGTACTGACATATTTCAATGAAAATCTGACAGTGACAGTTGATTTTCATGAAGAGTTGTATATTTTCCTTAAATTCCTTTTGCCTGCAACTATACGCACAGGTTTTGCCCCTTCGGTAACATAATCAGTTTTGAATTGTTTTTTTTTTTTTCCCAGTTTGTATCGAAGGAGAGGAAATTACTCAAATGGAATAGACCAGGAAAGAGATTTGAGAGACTTACTGGAATCCACCCTGCAGATAGGAATTTACTGATGAATGGCATGTGGTTGCGGATGGCTCGTTCTGGACTGGCATCGTTTGCCGTTGTAGGAACTTACTTCTGGGCTGTTGATCACCTCGTTGCGCAATGAATATTGTGTGTTCCGTAAGATAGCTTTATTTCTTATGACATGAAATGGCATTTATGGGAATTCATATTGGTTTCTTCTTTGATTCTTAGCGAGAAATCCTCAAGTTCTGCTACTATACAATTTATCTTATTGAAGAGTTCATCTTTAACAGCGCGTGCAAGTTAGACTTGCTAGAAAAGAAAATTTTGAAAATCATGTTAGGTAAAATAAGTTTGACATGTAGGATTTGTATTAGATTCTTTTAGTATTTCAACTTTGCATTCTCTTTTGTAATCTTTGTTCCTATGTAATGGACTATGTTGTACCTTAAAATTATTAGTGCAGGATGGACATGAGCCATTGTAAGCTAAAAGTTGACCAAATTATCTCAGTTTATTTTTGTTCTTTCGTATTAGAGCTTTTCAAAAGACGAATGCCTGAAAAGGGGACAATGAAGTCTTTGCTTCAGAAAAATACCGAAGTAGGATTATTACGTATGTGAGACTACTTGCATGTGAGGAGGTTCGGCTTATATTACTGGGTTGAGGTCTAGCAATATGATGATGGACCCACGACTAGCATTTTTGATCGGAGTTATGCTGTATGTACTGTCCAAAAAATGCAGTGTTGGCAGCCAATGCAGTGCTGCCAACATTGCATTTGACACTAGTACTTGATGATTCATGCTGTACAAGTAGCAAAACTCTTTGTGATCGACCTCTCATTTTCTCTCTAACCTCGTAAGATTGGAATTAGTTAGCTTATACAAAACAGTATCTTGTGACGTACAATTAGTGAGATTAAAGAACAAAAAGTTAGTATGTACTTATGAAGTTTTAAGTTGGCCACCAAGATGAGTCTTGTGGTCCTACTATATGATGGCTCGATCTTTAGACAAATTAGGTGATTGCCTAAGGTCTCTTATTTAGCTTTTTTTTAAGTTCCATTTGGTTGAAAAAATAGATATTGTATTAGTGATGTTTTTAAGAATGAGTAGTAAAAGTAAGAAAAATGTTTAGATTTACATGTAAAATTATTTATTAAGAGAATATGTGATTGAAAATATTTTTTGAGAAAAATAAGTTTTAAAATAATAATCTCAAACATTTGAGGAGATTAAATAAAGTACCCAAATTTTAAATATTTGCATTCCAAATCGTTGTCACTGGTAATTTCTAGGACTTTTAATAATTTTTATTTATAAAAAGAAATTCTTACACTAAATAATTAATAAAACACAATAATAAATATTACTGACAGAAAAAGTATATAGGGAAAAAATAAAATAAATAAAAATTACGATTTATAAAGCAGGCTTTTCATCGGTGATAATTATTTTTTTAAACAATAAGACAGTTAAAATAATAAATATTACTAACTGAAAAGTCCATATGAAACTAAATAAAAATTAAAAATAGTAATTTATGGTTAATAGTGGAGGTTTTTCCTTGGCGATAATTTGAAAATTTGTCTTAATCAATATAATTCATCAATGAGAATTTCATTGTTTAATTAATAAAATATAAAAGAATTAAATATTAATTCAAAAATTTATGTGGGTTAAATAAAAATAATAAAATATTATGATAGCGAACGGTTTTTTAGTGACTAATATTTAAAATATAAACAGTTTAATAAATTTGATTTATCGATAATATTTTCATCAACAAATAAAGTAATAGAAAAAATTATAAATATCAATGAAAAATTCCTTTAGTAATAAAATAACACTCGAAATAAACTTGAGATTATAAGAAAAATAAAAAAATTGAACTTAAATGTCATGAACTTGTAAAATATATAAAGAATAAAATTTCTATTGTGTGTATCAACTGCTCAATAAATAAAGTAATAGAAAAAAATATAAATATCAATGAAAAATCCCTTTAGTAATCAAATAACACTTGAAAATAAACTTGAGATTATAAGAAGAAAAAAGAAATTGAACTTAAATGTCATGAACTTGTAAAATATATAAAGAATAAAATTTTGATGGCGATATCAACTGCTTTTTGAAGAATCGTTGATAGTTAATGACATCGATGCTTTCTTGATATACGTGAAGGTGATACTAATAGTATTGTTGTTGATTATTCCGTTTAAATCATCCGCATATTGATTCCCATTAGAATCTCCATCAATTACCTAAGAAATGTTCGTTAATGACTAATTCCCCTATAGCACTTTGCCGATCAATTTAGCACAAGAATTATACATTGGAAGTTTATACATTGGAAGTATACTCATTCTGTGCTCTCAACTCTACACTTTTCTTTCACATCCACAAGTTTAACAA
Source organism: Fraxinus xanthoxyloides (assembly GCA_903798325.1). Lineage (NCBI taxonomy): Eukaryota > Viridiplantae > Streptophyta > Magnoliopsida > Lamiales > Oleaceae > Fraxinus > Fraxinus xanthoxyloides. Next base: position 8,244 of record CAIGRL010140195.1, read on the forward strand.
ACAATTCACAATATTTGATAAAATGAAGTAGTTTTACAAGTAGTCACACATTGTAACAACATAAGAAACTTCACTAGACAATTTCAAACCCAATTCTATTCACAGTTATATACAAACACAAAGAAAGTTGCTAAATGGTTGTGTTCAAGAACCGTTTGTGTTACAGATAAAAGAAAAAAGCTACATTCAGAGGACATTCAGTACTGCTTTGCTCGAAGTATGCACCCCCGTTGCAGCAAGTCTCAGAACGGCTCGACTCTTGTACAAACTGCAAAGAGGAAGATCAGGTAAGCATGTCATCACTCGCAGGTGTTAAATATGAATGCATTGTATACTACGAAGCTGGAAAACTGGGATACCCATAAGGTATCTTGTCTCGACTTTCCAAATCAATTCCAGTCACAACAAAATGCGAAAACTCAAATGATCAACATTTAACAGAACCTGGATGTCAGAATTGATAACCAAGAACTAACTTCTTGATACTTGATGAATCACCGAGGGAAACAAAATTTGAGGAATGTAAAACTGAAAGTTGCAAATTCAAACTAATGAAGTGCCAGAAAGATCATTCCATGCCCACATAACCCCACAGATCTTTTCTTTCTTCTTCATTTTTTATCCTTGAATTTCCTTCATTTTCAGTGTTAACCAACATGTAGCTCTTTAATAACCTCTACTAAGCGAGTTTTTATATTATATTAATGCACACATCTAATAGCGACTGATATCAAAATAGCTGTGATATTGGGCTATTAGCATTGCGTACTGGATTGACAGCTAAAGATTTCATGTTTAGTATCTGTTGGCACCTGCATGCCTAGATCAGTAAGTTCTATTGATTTAAGTTAGTTTTGAGTGAAGTACAATATTTTAACCTGGACAATTTGAACTGGTATAGCATGGTCAAGAACTTACCCAGTTAGAGCAAGTCCCCACATGCCCAGGGTGTACAACATCATTCCCGCGTGCCAAATGTTTATTGCCTTCTCCACCTTATTCATGCCTCCCAATGCTTTTGTGATGGCTGAAAGTAGTAAGATTGCAATGAATACAAATCAAACAAGACATCGAACAAATTTGAAGGAAAGATTAGCTTAAAGAAAAACAAGTTCCCAATTTGGATTGGTTGTGGGTTTTTGTATGTTAGGGTTGGGGGCTTCTACCAAAAAAAAATTGAGGGCAGACCAGTAATGTGACTCTATCATCTCACAGGTCCAATAGATATGTAACAAGGCGTATGATCAAGTTAAGCAAAGCATAATTTTGTCCATTTCTTGGTTTAAGCATGTGAGACAGAGAAACACAAAAGCTTGAAACAGAAGCATTTTAATTTGCTTTACATGACACCAGGACATTTGTTTTCAAATAAAACTTCCTGATGCACCAAAACTCTTTAAGCCAGGAAATGTAATTTTCATTCTATAATTGGTAAATATTTTGCAACTTCTCCGATAGATAATCCTCGCTATAATTTACCTGAACCTACTCTTCACAGCGAAGAATAAATAGTGTGCTAGTTTGGAGCAATACTTTTACTTATAAAATGTACTGTAGCACGTTAAAAATCATATAACTGAAAATTCAAGAACAAGCATAGAGCTTGTTTGATCTCTATTATTTCAAAAATACATTTTCCTCTCTATTTTCAACCACATTATTCAATAAAATAATATTACACGCAAATCCAAACCTTTCCTTATTTTTTAACCACATTCTCCATCAAATCACTATTCCAAAATGCTTTTTTTTTTCTTTTGTTCTTTTTGGCAAAAAATGGGGCTCAAACATGCTCACAGTGATATTCATTGAACATTTACATACTCCAGTCGAGTTTATGCTTTATCAAGTCAGAACTTGTAAGTTGTAACCCTTCTTCTCTTAACCTGTTGCATGTTTCGGAAAAAACTTGATAGAGCAAAACTCTGAACTTTACAGTCTTCCACTTAATTTTTTGATCTTTGCTCTTTCTGGACCCCATAACTTTATCCCTCCTGTGTTTCACCATATTGTTGACAAGAAATAGTGGAATATAACAGAATCTGACAACTAATTAAAACCAGAACTACCTCTCTAAGCATTCAGGGACTGCTTTTGATAAGAACAATAATGTGCACTCTAACCTGTTTATAGAAATTACACGACGCACCCTTTTGAGAAGTATATTCAGCCCACCAAATATTGAATTCATCTATATCAAATCGCCATCATTATTTCAGCGTCACATAAATTTCCATATCCTTTGCTAATTCAGCATATCCTCATCGGTGTTCGGTCATAGCAATCATTTTGAATAGCTTTAGGTATATAATAAGATGCTGGGATAAAAAATCAGCATTAAGGTTTTCTCATCAAAGGAAACTCGAACATCTTTCCCATGTTGACATGTTCCATCTTCTCCTCAAATTCTTCATTCAGAAACTGACATAATTTCATATTTCACGTATCATTGTGGAATACTTTTTTTTTTCCAAAACCTAGGGCAAATAGGCAATTCATATTCTGTGATGTAACGAAATAAATGACCCGCATCAGGTCATCAAAGTGTTATTGGTAACACGGATACTTTTAAACAATAAATCCATTTTTGTTCGAGTAGAGATTATCATTAAAAGTTTACATTATCTCATCCATCTTAATTGAGAAGATATGTTACATCATGAATATTTATATAGTTACTCCAGCCAAGTTTGTGATTTGTCAGGTTAGAACTTGTAAGTTAACCATTCATCTCTTAAAATGGCGCATTGCTCAAAATATAGATATAATAAAAGGAAAAACTTAACAATCTTTTACTTAATTCCTTGATCTTTGCTCTTTCTGGACCCTAAATTTATCCCTCCTCTGTTTAACCAATGTTGTTGACAATACATATTTGAAGATAACATCTAGCAACTAATAAAAACCAAAACTACCCTTTCTAAGCATTCAAGTACTGCTTTTGGAAAGCACGAGCACGAGCTCTCTAACCTTTCACAGAACTACAAAAAAGGCACCCTTTTGAGATGTATGGTTATCCAACTAAATCTTCAACTCAGCAATATAATATTAGACAACAAAGTTCAGTGTCACATAAATTTCAATGTCTTTTGGTATTTCATTGTATTCTCATTTTTCTAGATCAGCACGGTGTTCATTAACGACAATCATTAGAATGGTTTTAGGTATACAATAAGATGCTGAGATCAATAAATCAGCAAGGTTTTCTCATCGGAAAAATTATATTATCTATTGCCATTTTGACATGTTGCATCTTTCACCCTTTATGTACAGGCTTCAAGAAAAGAAGAAAATTAATGACGGCATCTGTCTGGTAAAACTAACAAAGAAAGAGAAAGAAATCGAGAATATACCTCCCTGCAGCTGCTCAGGAGTCAATTTCTGCATTTTGAGACAGACGAGATAATTAATCATCTACCATAGCAGAAGAACAACTAGAAGCTTCATTGTTAATCTGTATACCTGAGCTTTCGGGTTGGCCACCAAGCATCTAGCTATGAAATTGGCCACCCCATCCACCACTTGCTCCTCGCTCACAACTACATAATTTTCATTATCAATTTCGCTCCACTCTTCAATGTTGCTCGGAACCATGTCCTCGGTGACCCAGACCCACCAACTCGGCTCTTCTTGACCAACATTAATCAAAATCTCCACTTTCTCCAAATCTTTATCTGATCACATATACCAAAAGACGAACAAAATCTTGAAATATTAATTTTTACTGTTCCGAACGTTCCAGAACAATCTGGATATGTATATTGCTACAAACAGTGCGAAAAATTTATGGAAGCCAAATGCACAGCGCTGAATGAGAAAACACTGGGAGAATAATTGATCCATCAAAAAACTATTTTCCTTCTGAAATTGTACATTGCTCTGCGTTATTTATAAAGAATATGAAAATATCAATAAAATAGACTGTATACGAAACTATGCAGATAAAAGTAAAGAAATTAGAAAGGAAAATTAAAAAACCTGAGGGCTCGTTGAATGGAAACTTGCAGGCAGCACCCTCCATAGATTTCTGCCGCAGATTTTCGAGTTGATCCAGGAAGCTTCCAGAATTCACAGATGCTAAAAGCCGCTCATGCAACTGCAATTAAATCGATTTTTAAAAAGAAAAAAAGAAATAGAACAAAAATCACCAGCATCCTTATTAGCTTTTCCCCAAAATTGTAAATAAATAGAAACCAAAAGAGAGGAGGGTAAAACTGCAAATACTGTACATCGGGAGGGCAATTCTGTAGTAAAGAAGGTGCCGATGACATGTTTCGGAAAAGGGTCAGATTTTGTTGAAGTAAATTCCGGAGACGTTGATTTTCAGAGCGTAAGGACTCTAGTTCCAAATCTTCTTTGCCCGGTGGCAGCTGCAAAAGAGGCGTTTCCTTGTGGTGGGTTTCAACGGCGGTCCAGGCCACGTCGGCCACCTTCAACACCGTCTTCGCCACCTCCAAGGACGCGTGACTCCGCATTATCTCTACGTTTAACGATTGTTTATGTGGGTAAATCTTTATGCTGCCTATGGGTTGCTTCTGATTTTGGATTTTGCATAAATTAATCTATCGCATTATTTATTTTGGACGCGTGACCTCCCATTTTGTTTCTGAGGCTCTTTGTTATTTTTCTCAATCACTAGTTTTGTATCCATGCGATGCACGGATTAAATTATTTTGAAGGTAATGTTAGTATGTTAAATTATCGTAAATTATATTTTTAATGTTAAATTTGAACAATTTAAATTATCACAATAAATGCAACGCCCCCAACGAGAATCAAATTGTTCGGTCAGGTCATGGGGGTCGAGGGGACAACATCCCTTGTGGGAGCGGGGGGCGACGGCCCCCGAAAGGAATTTTGATTTTATATATGTATGACATTTAATTTCTCTAATTTTTTTGAGTTAAATAAATTATTAATAAATGAAGTTGTATTTGGGAAAAGGCTAATTTCCCGTAGGCGGATGGAGAGATGCAAACTCCTCGTGCATGCAGAGGGAGAACCAAATTTAAATAATTTTCAAATTTGCATAATGTAATAAATATTTTATATATATGTATTTGACTAATATTATGAAATATAAAACAAAAGAAAATGAAAAGAAAAAGAAAAAAAAATGTCCCTCCCTGTGTGCTCACTGGGAGTAATATTTTTTTATTATTATTTCTTTTTTTTTCCTTGTCTTTCTTGGGCACGGGGAGTAAAAAAAAAATTCTTATTTTTCTTGAATTTCGGTCCAACAAAAAAAGGCGGATACGGCATCTATTCAACCAAAAGAAGTCGGTCATGGCACGTAGGAGATAGCCAGTTCAAGTGTGAAAGGGAGGTCACGAGGTAAATAGTAAAATTAGCATCCTCTCTTTTAAAGTAGAGGTGATTAATTTTCAAACAACAAAAAATAACATGATTAATGGTAGTTAGCACAATTGATGACAATGATATGATATTAGATTATAAGAACATTTAGCTTCCGTTTGGGCCCTTTTTGAGGTTATAATTTCTAAAATAGTCAAAAAAAATTTGAATTTATGTGTAATATTATTTTATTAGAGAAAGTGTGATTGATAAGAAAAAAGATAAAAAAATTATTATAATTTTAATAGAGCCAAACGGGGGCTTAAATAAGCTATTTTTTTTTTTACATTTCATTTAATATATCACATAACACCATCTAAATGGTGTCATAATACAAGTGGTGTTAAATGACAATATTCAAATAATGATTTTTCAATAAATTATTTTACAAGAAGCATAAACATAAGTGAGAAAATTCTTTTATAAAAAAGCAAAAAAAAGAGTAAAAATCATATCAAATGAATTAGATGAAACTCTTTTACAAAAAGCTGAAGTAAAATCAAGGAAACTCTTTTAAAAGAAATTGAAAAAAATAAAAATAAAAACTCGGTCGAGCGAATTATGAATGCTAGAGGCACTCATATAGTCTAGGGTTAGAAATGAGTTTTGTCGGATTATTATTTTTAAATTCCAATCGAAGATGGAATCTATTCCATTACCATGCCTCGATTTGAGCCCCATTAGAATCAATTCTTTTTCAAACTCATTTTCAACTACACATTCTCAATAAAATATGTTATATTTTTAGTTATGTTGGCAATTCTTTAGACAAGAAAATTATAGTAAAAGAATAGGATTTTTACAAAAGAGTTACAAAAGTCAATGAGTTTTTGGGAGAATTGTATAGATGAATTAGGAGTCTTTGGATTCGAGTACAGAACAAAAAAATAGTTATCGGATTTACGCTAACGTGTCGTCTAACTAATGCTCGAGCGTCCAAAGCAGAATCATTGTCGTCCGTCTGACGCTCGGCTCTCGCTTGAACTAAGTACTTCTCGCTCGTCATCGTTAGCCTGGAGCTCAAGCAACGATTTTGTCCAAAAAGTCATAGTTTTCGTTTTTCAAAAGTTTTATCTATCATATACTACTTAAACACCTCATATTATAAATACCTAATACCCAATACAATTTTGTCTGTGGTTGATCATTTTTTACGTTTTCATAACATCATTATAAGATCTAAGAACACATTCAACAATCTAGATTAATCTTTTGATTATTTAGATCAATTAACCACAAGTTTAGGAAAAAAATCAATTTTTTTATAATCCAAACACTCAATTCCTAAATATCATTAGGAATGCATTTTCTCGATAGCTTTCAAATGTTGCTGAAATTTGAGAGAATAGGGATGACAAAAAAATCTGACAAACTCGATACATGTGAGCCCCACACCCAAACGGGGTGGGGATTACCCGCTTAATTGGGTATTCAGGTGGGGAATTTTGCCCCGAGGCGAGGACGGGTAAAGGGTGCACAGCCCTGCCCCGTTTAATTTTATTATTATTATTTATTTATTTTTAATTCAATACTTTAAATGGGAAATGTCATTAATTTTAGTAGAAAACGAGAACTAAAATTATTCGTCTCAATATAATGAATGTGGGAAATAAAATAAATTATCAAAAAAAATTTAAAAAAATTAAACGGGGTAATAAAACAGGGCAAGGACCCCCGCCTCGCCTCGCCTTAAACGAGTAACAAGGCGAAGAATTACTTGGCGGGGCTGAGGAGGCCGCCCCGCCTTGTTGTCATCCCTACGAAGGAGGTTGGACCAGAAGTATAAGAAGAATATAAGAACGAGACGTTCTTGGTGTTTCATAGAAGATTGATAATTCTAAAAGATTCAGTAGGTGTGAGTGAAGTACGTTCCGACGGGTCTTGAAAATTGTAGGAATTAGATTAATGAGTCCACTGAATTTTCTAGGTTGGATCATATTGTACGTTCTGATTGTCTATAATTGAAACCAATCTCAGAATTTTTACCCAATGAAGGGTTTTCTCCGTCATCAAATCTTGTGTTATTTACTTTTTTATTAATTGTTGCAACAGTTCAATATAGAATAATTTGATTTGATTGACTAAACATCTAAAACAATTAAAAAGTGACTTGTTGTTTTTAATTGATAAGTTTAATTTCGCATTATTCGCATATTATATGATTTAGGGTTGAACTAGTAACCCTCAAAATAATTTGCGCGTAAATAAAATAATCACTATTTTTTTATCACACATTTTTAAAAAAATCATTATTACAATATTCATATAGTCCTTGTTTGATAAACATACACATCATTTCCAAAAATAAACTTTTTTCTCTATTTTTTAACCACACATTTTCTATCAATCTATTATTTAAAATACGTTTTTCAAAATTATTTGTATCAAACAAAGTCAAAATAAAAGTGAAGTGTATAATTGTGGATCCCGCTTATATTAAAAGCAGATAAATTAGAAATTCTTATCGAGGACGTCTCTTACAAAAAGAATATGTCAGAAAGAAAAAACCGAAAAACAAAATTATCAATTATTTACTTCGTGAAATTGAAAATGAAAGCTACCATGTGTCCACCTCTTTCAAAACAATCCTTTTATTGTTACGTGGAGTGACGCGTAAATAAAACTAACAATCTCTCATTATTCTCTACTAAATTATAGGGTGTGTCTGAACCACGTTATTTTGGAATAATGTATTTTGGAATAGTAAATTGATGAAAAATGTGTGATTGAAAAAGGAAAAAAAAGTTACTGATACGATGAAAAATATTATTTTATTGAAGAACGTGTGGTTGAAAATGAGTAGAAGAATGAAAATGAAAATTTTAATGTGCATCAAATAGGGGCATAATTTATTTTTCTTCGTCTTCTTATCAACCATATATTTTACAATAAAATAATATTACACGTAAATTCAGAAAAAATACTTTCTGTTCAACTACACATTCTCAAAAAAATAAAAAATTATTATTATTATTTTCATTATAATGTAGAATAATGGGGTCAAATGGGCGCTATTCATGAAAGTAAGTTTATTTCTCCTTATACCCTCCCATACCTTTTATTTTCACTCTCGGGATACATTTAGGTCTCGTTTGATAAGCTTAATTTTCCAATGAAAATGGAAAATGAATTCCATTTCCCACTTTTTATCATGTTTGATATCACAAATTTTGCTTGGAATTTATTTTCCCCAGCTAGGGGTGGGCAAAACCAGACCGAACCTCATCCAAACCGAATCAACCCCACTGGTTTGAGTTGAATTTTTTGTTGTGTTTACACAGGTTGGGTGGGTGGCGGGTTGGGTTGGATCGAGTTATTGGTTAACTCATGAAAACCGAATAAACTCGCCCAACCCTCGACTCTCCTTTCAAAATAAAATAAAATAAAATAAAGAAATAAAATGCCTAAAAAGTAAAAAGAATCTAAAAAGTACGAGTTGATAGTGTAACTACAATTACTTTGGTGCATTTTAGAGGATGGATTTACTGTCATTTCTACAATAAATATAGTATAAGTTTTCCATGTTATATTAAGTGCACTTTGTTCTTTATAAGTTCGGCTAATGATGATTGAATAAAATAATAAATAATTTTATTTATTTAGTTATTATTTAATGTTTTCTACTCGAATTAGTATAATAGAAAGTTGGATGACTTTAATTTTTATTGACAATTGTCACAAATCGACCAACTCAACCCAACCCAACCCGACCGATACTTGATTCGATTGAGTTGGGTTTCAATCTTTACATGGGTGAGGTTGGGTTAAATTTTGATCAAACCGATAATGTTGGGAACTTGATTGGGTTGGGTTGAGTTGTGTTTTAATATTTACATGAGTTGGGTATTTTAATCAAACCGATTATGTTGAGTTGAGTTTGGTTTGAAGCAAAAACCGACCCGAACCAACCCAACCAATGCCTCATAGCCATGCTCACGTGCCCATCTTCCCTTGAATTAAGGAATTCCAATTCCTTTGGTTTTAGTGGGAATCTGATTTTCCATCTTTTTTGACAATTAAAACAAATTTCAAACTCAATGGTAAAAATATTTATTCATTTAATTGACGATTTGCATGAAAAATAAAGTCAAACGGACCATGTGAAAAATTATATTAATCAAACACAATTAATTACAATTCCATGTAAAACAAATTCTAGGCCATAATTATCGGACTCGACCCGGACAATGCAGTGGGTCAATACATTAATGGTTCAACAGGCGGATTATTGCATAAAGACCTATAAAAAATATAAAGTATTAATTTTTTTAAGGGAAAATTAAAATTTTTAATTTATTT
>CAIGRL010140209.1:0-20635 GCA_903798325.1 Fraxinus xanthoxyloides
TTAGGCGTTGCGCCGCAAATTTTAGGGTTATACTGTGTTGGGCCACGAAAAGCCAAAAAAAACTCTAAATTTGTGAAGAGTGTGTAGGGGGGTATAAATAGAAGAAATGAGGAAATTTTAAAGGTTCCACAAATCGGAAAAAAGAGAGGATACAACTAGAGATTGAATAGCACAATTCAAAGGAGGAAACATCAAGGAATTCACATTTTGAAGCATTGATTGGAAGAGGAAGTACATCTTGGTGCAAGATTTTTTTCTTTCTATATCTAAATTCAAAATCCGGTGATGTATTCAATAAAAAACTTTTTGTTTTTCTTCTTCATTTATTATGAGTAGCTAAACTTGATTTTAGGGCAAACGATGTAATCTATTTGAAAACATTTATATCTTTTATTCAAGATTCTTGATATTTTGTCATTCATGTGCTGATTTTACTATGAGTTTAATGCATTAAATTACTTGATCACTAATTTGATGACTCTGTGAATCTTAATCAAGAGGTGAGTTTAAGATTTAGACTATATAGTAAAATTCGACAATTTAATATAACGTGCAAAGATATCTATACTAAATATGGCGATCATACATGAATTCTTAGAACTAATATTTCGTTTGACTAAGGTAGATTCGCATAGAGATATGAGATTGAAATAGTTAAATAAGCTCAATGAGAACTCGAGGAGGGTAAATTGAATACCATAGAAGAATTCGATCGAACACTACATTAGACTTTTGAATATTGAATTAGGACTTAAATGTGATCAATAGGTGAAATTGTTCGTCCTTAATTTTCATCAATTATTTGAAATCTCAACCAATCTTGTGTGCATTTTAATTAAGTTAAACTGTTTAAATCAAAAACTCACATCAAATCTTTGTTTACTTTCATCAAATAAAGGTTTGAGAAATCTAATTAAGTTCTAAAGTATAGTAATCATGGGTGATAATCTGAGCTCAAAGGTCTACTATATTACTTGTTACGATATCATACACTTGCGATAGAAAAACGCAACATACACGTGTGTCTTGGATCTTTCTTCTGAAAAATAAATCAGACGTGAGCTCAACGTTTCCAATTTTTTACAGTATGATCAAAAGTCAATTTGGTGTAAAAATGAAAAGATTTTGTTCTAACAATGCTAAAGTCTTTTAATCAATTCCTATCTTCTTATTTCCAAAAACAAAGCAAAATATATGAATCCTTGTGTGAATTCACCCTAACAAAATGGACTGGCCATACGAAAAAATGGTCATCTCCTAGCTATGACTTGGGCCTTACTATTTCAAAAAAAAATGTTCCAAAACAATATTGGAGGGAAAATGTTTTAACTGCTACTCATTTTATCAATAGGTTGCTAACGAGAGTCGTTGATTTCAAAAGTTCTATGGAAATTCTTGAGAAATTCTTTCCAGATTTCAATACCTCAAGTAATCTTATTCCAAAAGTATTCGGTTGTAAATGTTCTTTTGCATGCACAAAATAGGGAAAAACTTGATCCACGAGCTCTTAAATGTGTCTTTATTGGGTATTCATCTACTCAAAAGTGTTATAAGTGTTATCATCCTCCAACAAGAAAAACTTATTTATTTGCAGATGTTACATTCGTCGAAACATAAAAATATTTTCTCGTTCCTTATCTTCAGGAGGAGACTTTATTCAAAAAAGATAAGGGCAGAGACTTATTTCTTCTTGAGTTTCCAATCGAAACAAATCCAAATTCTTTAGTCACACATCCAAACACTTAGTTAATCACTCAACCAGAAATAGAACCTTATATGCCCAAGTCACAAAATATGGTGAATAGTAATAGACTCAAGGCTCTACTTGTCCATTGTTGACTTAATCAAGGAAGAAGGCACCAATCACTCAATCTAAGCAATTCCAGTCACCTGAATCTTATCCTTTTGAGGTAATCGCTAATGCAATCTCTCGTAGTAATAAAACCACGGAGGTTATTGAACAAAATTATTATGATATTCCTATAGCCATTATAAAAGGAACTAGAACTTGTACTCAACATCCTCTACACTTGTTCATGTCATATAGGAATTTATCTTATAACTACAAATCTTACTAGCTTAAACACAGAGTCTATTCCCAAGACTTTATCAGAGGCATTAAGGAAGGATAGCTGGAAGAATGCCATGAAGGTTGAGATGGAAGCTCTTGAAAAGAACAAGACATGGAACTTGGTCGAGCTAAGAAACCAGTTGGATGTAGATGGGTTTTTGCTCTTAAATACAGGTCAAATTGCTCTCTAGAAAGGTATAAAGCAACATTAGTTGCCAAAGTTTATACTCAGACCTATGGTATGACCATCTTGAGACATTTGCTTCAGTTGCTAAGATGAATACAGTGAGAATATTGTTGTCATTGGCTGCTAATTTTGGATGGAAACTGCAGCAGTTTGACGTAAAGAATGTTTTTTTACATGGTGAACTTGAGGAAGAAATTTATATGGAGATTCCACCGGGATTTAACTTTAGTAAAGAAGAGAATATGGTGTGCAAATTGAAGAAAGCTTTGTACGGATTAAAGCAATCTCCAAGAGCTTGGTTTGGAAGATTAACCAATGTGATGCTTAGCAGGGGATAAAAGCAAAGCCAAGGTAATCATACTTTGTTTGTAAAACACTCAACATTAAGGAAAGTCACTATATTGTTAGTCTATGTAGATGATATTATAGTGACAGGAGATGATTTAAATGGAATGGAGAGCTTGCAAAACAAGTTGATGAAGGAGTTTGAGATCAAAGAATTAGGCAAGCTAACGTATTTCCTCGGCATTGAAGCAGCTTATTCTCAGCAAAAGATTTTTAAATCACAACAAAAATGTGATAGATTTATTAAAAGAAACAGGCAAGCCAGGATCTAAGCTGACAGAAACACCCATACAATCACAGACTTAATGATGATCCAGGAGATATAGTAGTGGACAAAAGCTCCTATCAAAGGCTTGTGGAATGATTGATTTACCTGTCACATACCAAACCCGATACAGCTTATGCAGTGTGTTGTAAGCCAATTCATGTACAATCCTAACGAGTTACATCTCAAAACTGTATATCGAATTCTATAGTATTTAAAAAGTACACCGGGAAAATGGGTGTTATTTAAGAAAGGAGGAGGACTAACTCTTAAAGCCTACACAGATGCAGATTATGCGGGATCTATGGTTGATAGAAGGTCAACGTCGGGCTATTGTACTCTACTCGGAGGGAATCTTGTGACTTGGAGAAGTAAAAAGCGAAACGATGTTGCTAGATCTAGTGTAAAAATTGAATTTAAATCGATGACACTTGGGAAATGTGAGCTATTATGGCTAAAGATAATCCTAGAAGATCTGAAGATTGAATGGAAGGGACCTATGAGGCTCTACTGTGACAACAAACCAGCCATTAATATTGCACATAATCCAGTGCAACATGACCGTACGAAGCACATTGAAGTTAACATTCATTTTATAAAGGAAAAGCAGGATAGCTATCTGATTTGTACACCTTGTATTTCGACTAGTGGTCAACTAGCAGACATATTAACCAAATGATTGTCTAGTACAATTTTTCAAGGAATAGTTAGCAAGCTAGGAATGGAAGATCGAGACTCACCAGCTTGAGGAGGAGTGGAAAATATAATTTTCCTTAGGAAAATTCTGTATAGTTTTGTAATATTATGTATTCTTTATAATTGTTTATTTTTAGGATAGTTATTGCAATCTCTGATTTTTAGGTATTGGAATTTTATGTATCTTCTATGTTTTTGTAACTTTTCTTATTTTGCTGATTGAGTTCAGCTATATAAACTCTTGTAATAATGATAGTAAATCAATACATTTCATATTTTCAATCATCTATTTTCTGTCAAACACTTGGTGAATGCAATTTTTAAAAAGCATTTTTCTGGAAAAAGCTTAAAGGCTCCTTTATTTTCTCGTGCACCCACTGTTTCTAGGCTTTAGTAGACAACCATGTGGTTCTTGGCTCAAAAATTTTAATACTAAATCATGGAAATCTCCCTTCAGAGGTGGACCATTGTTGGGACAGGCAATGATAAAAAATTAGAAAAGATTAAGTGAATCATGATACGCTAACTTAAAGGCTCATCCTATTCTATGACATCAGAGTACCAAGAAAAGTTTACCTGGAACACCAGAGACAGCTACTTCAACTTCTCCACGTCCTCCAGGACCTTTCATGTAAATCCTGTCTGTTTTGCTCGAGGAGTTACCAAGTGACAGAAGGCTTCCAAAACCAGACCTTCCTGCTGTAAAAGTGAAAAAGAAAGAAAATGATAACTTGGTCAAAGTTAACTATTTTTCATAGGAAATATCAAAAAAAACCCAGGAAGAGTTATGGAAATAGCATTACGAGTTCTTAAATAGACACTTGCCAATGAAACAAACTAATTATAATCAGTTGATTCTCTCCATCAATCATATTGAGTAAACTCCGTACAATCCGTGCGTTCTCTCCAAAATATTCTAGAAGGGGGGATTTTTTACTTCTATGCTATCAAAACCCCAACCTAACTTATGCTCAGTTTGTTTTTTGCATTTTTGAGTCCTATCATGAATAACAAATTTATGGTTGAATTAGATGCATCCATCACATTTTAATGACTTAAGCAAAGCAAAGATCCAGGCAAACAATCAATCTCACGTCCATTAGGAGTAATAACCACGAAAGTAACTCTAGCAAAACAATTTTCTGGTCTAAAGTGCACAAGAACACCAATTTCATGGTATGTTGGCAATAGTACCAGTAGACCCAGGAACAGATGAAGAAACAAGTTCTCTACATTTGTACATAACATGCAAGTAAGATCTTGAACTATGGGTAAAAAGACCAGTTTAAAGGCCTTGGGATCATATGATCTCAATTTCGAGTTCCATCAGAATATGTTGTCCAATTATGTGATTATTGATCATTTATTTTGCTCATAAATCATTTACTGATATACGTGGGTTCAGCATTTCAAATGAAACAAGCATAAATTTAACAAGCAGTTGTAATAAACCAGTAACGTGAAATGAAACTACGCAAGAGCATAAAAAGGTGGTTGTCTAGGATGTAACAAAGTAATTTACCGTCATATGCTTCTCGAACCATTTGGTAGTTAACAAAGCCAGAGAAAAGTGTGATCTGCAATTACAAGCTAAATTGTCAAAATGTTTGTCAATTAATAATCTGATTATAACAGTTTAGGCCATGTATCCTAACTCTTCTAAAATGCATGAAGAAATTTTGCCTAATGCTTGATACTCGAATGAGATATGTGACATTTTTCACGTAACTTGAAATGATCATATCAATTTAGAAAGCATATCAAAGATGTATAATTTGTTATACAACTATTTTATATATATATTTGAAAATGCATTTTAAACCATTTTTAGCATAGCATAAATTATTTTACCACAGAACGAAGGACAAATCAATATGTAACTTTTCAAGAAAGCAGGACCCGAATATGTGAGGACAGGTCAGTTATAATCATACAATTATGTATGTCATAATTTTATTGTAGTAATATTTTAGTTTTTCAATAAAATTAATTCTTTGTTTAGCTTTGGTTTGGAATTTTGTGGGTGAAATATTTTGAATATGAGCTATTATTTGCTGTACTTCATATCACTAGATGAAACAAAATGAATAGTCATGGATCAAAAATACATATAGTATGTATAAACAAATTAAAAGTAAAGATCCTACAATTTACGCACATTATGCTGAATCTTCTTTTAAATAGTTATTATTATTAAATTTTTTAACTAATTGTTTGGAATCAAAAAAAATTAAAAATATGGCTTTTAGTGTCCTTCAAATGTTGAGACATATATATATATATATATATAGAGAGAGAGAGAGAGAGAGAGAGAGCTTGATATTAGTCTACTGGGCATAGTTTACATGGCTGCACATTTGTCATCATGACTAGTAGAAATACAACGAGTTTCCAGTGATACAACATGCAGGTGAAGGCAACAGTCTGAATACTTAGATATGCAGGTCCATGCTATCCTAGAAACAAAGAAAAACTCAAGGAAACAAGTGCTAGTACATATGCAATAAGCACATGAATATCTCAAAACCTTAGAGTTCATCTTTCTGTGGCTTTTATCAGTCTTCAAGGAAGTGTCAGAACTAGAAACTTTTTCTGCTAGTTCACTAGGAAATGCTGCCCCATCATGAGCATTAAGCAGGACACAATAGCAGTGATCTGTATCGTTCAAGACCTGTGAGGTTAAGCTTTTAGACATGGCAGAAATGAAACACAAATTGAACTACCTAATACATAAAAGAGAATGTCCTAGAACTACAGAGAAGGTTCGAAAAATTAACAAAATGTGGTGCAGAGTAGTACGTATAGGGAATACACATTGAGGGCCTATAAACAAACAATCATTTTTCCAATCTATGATATCATTTTTATTGTAGAATATCCAACAAAAAGTGCAATCAGGAGAAACAAGAGAAAATTCCAGCAACACTGTGTGTGACCAGAAGAAAATTGCAAAAAGAGTTTTAGTGAAGGCCACCATTTTACCATCGGAGAATCCCAAAACATAAACAAAAGTCGAAAAATAAAGCTATCACTTGTATAATTATACTTTCTATCTAAGATAAATAAACCATTGAAAAAAAATGAGGAGAACATGTGAACCCCATACAAGCTTGAACTTCATCATCCTCACCCCCATCTCTCCTCCCCCAGAGAAAAAGATCCAAAAGAAAGAAAAAAACAATACATGTCAAGATTACTCAAGGGAAAATGAACAGAGACAACACCCACCCGCCAGAGATCCAAGTCTCTTCTCATTAACAAGTATAAAGAAGGCACCACCTTCTCACCGGGGGAAAAAAATAAAAATAAAAAATGTTTACTGGTTTCTATGGCGTAAAAGCGTATTAATGATCTAAACAACTTTCATAGGAGAAACCACATCCCCTAGGAAGATAAAAATTAAGATAACGTAGAAGCACATGAATTTGTACATAAATCAAACAGTGAACATCACAAAAAAGCCCCTTACCACTGCATCAAAAGTGGAATCAAAGTCATCAACTGCAAAACATATATCTGGATAGGCAGGAGTTGTCTCTACTTCCTGAATTCATATGCAAGACAGTCAGGAATAATTAAATGAAAGGAAAGTTAAATTACACTTTGTTCCTTTACTTGAAATTAGAATACTTGCCTTCGTTGAATCCAAATGAAAGTTGATACGACTTGGGGATGCATATACAGTCTTCACAACCTGTCCAACATTTCTACCAAGTTTACCAAACTCTTCTTAAGACGGAAAAGACTCAGAACATAAAATTTTAAAACTACGAGAAATCAGATAAAATCCCTTTCTTTTAAGTCAAATTTAAAGTTCAATAGTCCTTTGTCCCAAAAATTTAGCTTGAATTTTAAACACTAATTTTGTGTGCGTATTATGATACTGACATTTGGACTGTCTTTTACCAATTTCCTCCTATTTTGAATTCAAAATATCAAACATGTAACAAAATGATAATTGTTCACACTTCAAATTTTGTATTTTGCATAGATAATTGGATTATAAGATAAAAATGTTTTGACAATTTCAAATGAGAAACAAAACTTTTTGGGATGTACAAAAAGAAAAAATTTATAAATAGAATGATCGAGAGCATGGGTAAATGATGACAATTGCACAATTGTTTATGTTTTGATACAAAACATAGCATCATATGAAGTGAGACTTAAACACTAGACTGCATGAATCGCAGAACTATAAAAATGAGGCGAAGAAGCAGGTCAAGCAGAAAAGTACAGCAAAAAGAAACAAAGAAAGAAGCAACATCACAAAATATTGTAGGGAGATAAACGTTTCATTAAGAAGGAAGAAGGCGGATCATTCCTAAAAATTCAGAATCACTCATGCGCAACCTGACAGTCAGGCAACATATCTTCTCATGATAGAAGACACGACTGCAGTTCAGAGAATTCACAATCTAAACTCTACGTAGCCATGGTGAAGGAATCTTCCTTAGTTATCTATTAAACTTGTAAGAAAATGACAATATGAACTTATGAAGGCTGTTTTTGACTGATGACACGTAAAATCATTAAGTTTTGGTTTTAGATACTAAACGTGAAAAAAAAAAAAAAAAACTTNCGTGTTGAACGGCTTAGATTTGATCTTCAAATGAATGATAAGATGACTCGAATTATCATCCAACAACTATGATTAAAAGGCTCTTCCTATAAAAGGCAAACACTTTTGGCGAAAAACCACTTTGCTTTTCGTGATTTTTCAGCATTAACCTTTTCTCGAAAACCCTAAATCTCATCTAAGTTTCTTTTTTCTTCATGAATCTTCAAGTTTTTTCTCTTCTTTCTTCATTGCTTTTCTGCCACTTTTTGGTGTTTACACCATCACCATCTTCTATCTTAGACTCGTAAGTATTTTGAACTTTTAACTTTTTAAAGGATTTTAATCAATGGCATCCTCTACTTCTGTCGGGGGTAATGTGGATTTGAGTGAACTGATTAATGAGATGGGGATGCAAATCACCAACACCGCCGACCTGGTTAGGGCCATACCCTCCAATGTGGAACTGTTTGTAGGTCATCTTCCCATTTACTACCTAAAATTGCATAGCGGCTTTTTTACTTTTTATCAGGCAAGTCAAAGCAGCTTTTACTTAATTTTTGCCATGTCAAAGAGGGAGCTAGGAAAGTGAAGTATATTTTGTAAACAAAGATCGTAAGAGGAGGTATAGACTCATCTCATAAAAAATTCTCTTTTATATGGTTATTTCTTCTTTGCTTTCTTTCTTTCTCTCTTTATTTGTATGGTTGAAGGAGAGGAGTATCATGGGATTCAACCAATCTATAGGTGATAAAGAGAATAGGTAAAAGCCTGATTAGAGAATATATGGGCAGCCTCAAGGATATCATATTTTTACACCAATTCTTCAGAGTAGAAAGCAATGTAGGGAAGACTACTGATGAAGTTTACATAGATCCCATATTAGTTCTCCAAGCTCACAAACCATTGAGGATGTTCCCATGACGAAGGCAACCTCTGTCTATGCTTAATCGAGCTAGTAAGTACTTTCCATAGTTATTGGACGAGCATCTTAACCTCCTCTCCCTTCCTTCGGTATCGCTCCTTGCATGCAGTTTATGATTTTTCGATTTACAGCTCAATCCAAACAGCAGCCTTAATCTTTTACCGTTTGTGGATTCAGGAGCTTCAGTATAGTATGCGAGTAAAATGGGAATAAATAAAGGGAAAACAGCACCATTAAACAGGAAGACTCAAAGATTTGGAACAACCACAGTTCTATAGTGAAAAACTGCAATACCTTGTAAATGGGAGACAATGGTCTGTCTTTTCCAGTCTGATATTGTTGAAGAACCTGATGACTGGAAAGCAAAAAGAAAGAAAAAGGCAGAGACTTTGAATTTAAAAAGAAATGATTGTTATAAGCAACTAGATAAATGGATAAAGCATTCAAAGATGTGGCTCAAGTAGTACATGATTCTGGATTAGATAGTGCTAAAGAATCCTAGAAGAATGTCCATGCCAGCGTAAAAGTGAAAATAAATTGAAATTTTACATGTCTCCATACCAATTCCCTTAGATATCACGGATTGCCCCAGCTGACCTCATACAGAGATCAGTGTTAAACTGCTATCTTCTTTACAAAAGCATCTAAAACATGAACGGAGAGACCATCCACATATAAAAGTACTTACAAATCCTATAACACGCAAGGAAAACTTATGGATTCAGGGTAAAAGACGAGAGTTTTACCTGCAAATTGCTACTGTAACGCTGAAGGAGGTATGAGCAATCAAATTCAAGTAAAATGAGCGTCTCCAATCTATATTTATTGAGTTCTCACCAACTAAGTCGTCCAACTGCCCAACAAGAAGAAATGGTTGTCATCTGATATTAAAAAATAGATATTATCTCTGCATTTAAAAAAACAATGTACAATAATCTTATTTAAAACAATGGAAACAGCACTTAGAATTTTCATTCTTTGATATAAGAAAATGATTAAAACTAGGTAGAAATGAAAATGAAAAGAATTGGAATTTTTTTTTTTCGATTTTGGTAATTTCTTTCTTTTCAATTGTGTCAAATCCATATTTTGGAACGAACAATGACCAACTAACACTTTGACTTTACTTTAACTCAGTAGATTCACTGGATTGCTATTTTTGATTAAAATATAGATCTAAACCTTTTTTGGTTTCAGCACATCATCTCTAAAAAAAGAAAAATGTGAAACTCGTGCCAAAAATTCAATATATACCTAACAATGTATACCTAAATAATGTCAACATAAGTAAGAATGACTCTATTGCAATGATCAACGAATAATGAAAAGAACATGAATAAAAAAAAATATGAGTACCAAGAGCATGGACGGATCCACATGGGGTCAAGTGATGCGGTAATTTCCTTGTCAGGTTAATATGGCGAGCTCATTATGGGACGTCAAACGAAGTCGAAACATTGCATTTTTAATACCATTTCGAAGTGCTCAGGACCTAGTTTTTTGGTTTTTAATAGCACGCGAAACGTTCTACCGTAGCAAAAGTTACGATGCGTCAAAATAAGTCATTCCAAACTAATATTTCGAGAATTTCGATAATATACTAACTTTAAAAATTCGTTGGTGATCATACACTAGTCAAATCTACAAATTGTCTTTGTCATCTAGAAGCTCATTTCGAGAACCACATCGTAGTCATATTGAATGATCCAAATGGATATCGAAAATTGTTAAACATATGTCAAAAGTACGTCTCTAAAAGAAGCTTCTAACTTCTTTTTTTAATTATTTCATTAACGTTTATTATTTTTACACAGTAAATTTTTCAGTATAATTTACATCATTTTATTAACAAATTTTACATGAAGTATGACATATAAAAAAATTTAGGATCGTTATAAATTAAATGTAATTTGAATTTCATTTACTTCCTAGATTAAATATTAATTTTATTTCAATTCATTTACTTCCTAAATTCAATTTGATTTACTCGCTGCCAACTCAACATTTGTCAACGATGTGGTAAACAAAACTATACAAGTAGCAAAATCCATTCGACAAAATTGATAATGATATAATTATATGACGTTTTCAAAGTATCAAGATGCGTAGACTACAATTATAATAGTATATTGACCTATTTTTATCAATATTATGTTTAAAAAAAATTGCATTTTAATTTTTGATCCCATAATACAAAAAATCTGGATCCGCCCCTGACTGATAGAACACAAAATAGTTGACAAATAGAGTACTCAGTATGCATTGTGAAAGAGAGAAAAGGTTATAGTAAATAAATAAAAAAGAGTATGCAGGGGCGGAGCCAAAAATTGTCCAATGGTGGCGAAATTTAATGAAAAACAAAATTTTAAAATAAGGTGATATAATGCCTTTTAATAATTTTTCATGATATTGAATCATGAAGCCTTCTAAAATTTGTCAATACACTAAAATGGCGGATTTATAATGTCACGTGTCTTCTACATAGTCTAATTTTCATGTCAAGTTGATGAACTATGTCACGGGTGAGTCATCTAATTGTTTATTGTTAATTAAAAAAATAACATGTAATTCTATATAATTAATCTTTAATATTGACATTTTTCTCGTAAATTCAGCAAAGCTTAAAGAATAACTGAAGTTATTTTGAAGTATTTTTTTTGTTTCTAAACAAGTTCGGATAATTTAAGATTTTATTTTTATTTATATTTATTTATTTTACTTTCAAGTAAAAAGTTACTTCTTTAGAAGTATCATTTACCTGTAACAGTGTGTAACTAAACTTTTACCAATAAAATCTTTTTATTTTAAAATTTACTTTTTAAAAGTAAATTTATTTCAACATAAACTGTTTAAGATTAGTCAAACATGAAAGTCAGCAAATAGCAAGAACAAGGCTTCCACTCTTCCCTTAGTAGCTCCGCCCCTGACTAGATGGAAAACTTATGGTCCTTTTACGCACTATAAACTCAAAACAATAATGACGGGTAGTGGAAAACCATGCAAGGAAAAAGTGTGACATTACAAGCAAATATCAGCAATGTTGCAAATAGAGATACACCTAAATCCTAGACATGCAATTTAGTATGAATATAAATACACGTGGTTATATAAAACCATTTCTAACAAATCTTTAATGGACACCTTAAACTGAAAGCAGAGTAGCATACACAACATTATTTAGTGCAGAACAATGTCCCCGCAGAATATTGTGGATATCTTGTTTGTAATCAGATCTAACCAAGACTTAGCAAATGCCTTTACGGCAACCATGTCAAATAGCTCTTGGATTAGGACAGAGTTTATGTCTCTTGCTGTGGCCCCTGAATAGAAGTTTAAGGCAATAGATTTAAATGATGGTTCCAAATCCTCCATGCTAACCTCAAATCACACAATATGGTATACACAAGATTACTATACATAAAGTTTCTAACTGAGAAGGGGAAGAATTGACAGTCTAAAATTACATCTAAGGTGATAGAGACTATCAATTCCTAGTATTTCTAGAATATTTTTAATTTTATTTCTAGTTCTACTGGGAGTAGGTGATTCGTTTTCTTTTCTTTTTAGGAGACTGATTTCTTTTCTTTCTAAGAGATAATCGTAGGTAAGCTACTAGGATTAGGAAATTACATCTCTTCTTTTGCCTATATAAGAAGAGACCTAGGCAAATGTTGTAGTCATCAAATTCGACATGTCTCAATTATTCTATTAAGATTCTTAGATTTTTAAGCTTCTCTTGTTTTTACAAGATTCAATTTAAGCTGGTACACCAAATTGGTACCAGAACGAAGATTTTTCCCAAGCTGGTGACTAAGGGTGGTACCAGAAAACGAGCCACCAGTTATTTAAAAAGTTTGAAAATATCGAGAAACTTCATGATATTTGATAGGCATTAGCTATGTTTGGCATCGAAGTCAGACACAAACTTCAGGGTGGCAGCTAACTCTGCTGATGACTGCCCAGAATCTGGCAATTCAGATTCTAGCGAAATACCAACAGAAGGGGAATACAGGCAAGTAGATTTTTTGAAACTTGTAGCAGCCAGGGCCAAACATTTGGATACTCAGAGCATGATGTCTTACTTTGACCCTGATTTTTCATGAATGAGTCTACGGCTCAAATTTCTCCCACAGTTTCATATGACAGTGATGGCATCAAGGGCAAAAGAAAATCAATCGAAGAGAATGAGATAAGAGAAACATAATGAAGAAATGGATCAAGGCAAGTCTAGAACAAATGACTGCTATCTCCGACTTTTCGGAAGTGTCATTGAGTGAAAAAAAAATTAAAAAAAAAATTATATATGTATATATATATATATATATATATATATATATAGAGAGAGAGAGAGAGAGTTATTAAGAAAAAAAAAATAAAAAAAAAAATATATATGTATATATATATATATATATATATATATATATAGAGAGAGAGAGAGAGAGTTCTTATATCACGGTCATAATGCATGACATTGCCTCATGTTATTGAAAAATGCAACAGAAAAATTGAGTACTTTCCTTCTAAGTTCTTTAATTTTCTCTTTTGTTGCTCTAACTCGAACATGAGGTTTTCTACTGGTTGATCAGTTTTCTCTTTTTGCTCAACTTTTAGACAAGTTTTCTTCAAGTGAGAGGGTGGCTATAGGAGTTTAGGACAATCTAAGTAGTATTACTTGTATAACTAAGATTATTTTATTATCAGCGTTAATATTTTGTTGATAGGATTTCCAGTTCTATTAGGAATAGCTTATTGGTTTCTAGTCCTTTATATAGAAGACTAATTTCTTTTCTTCAGAGGGGATGGTTAGTCGGTAAGCCTATTAGGATTGGAAAATTACATCTCTTTGTTTTTTTCATATAAGAGGGCTAGGCATATTTCGTAATCATCAAATTCTACATGATCGAGCTACTCTATTAAAATTCTTAAGGTTCTTAAGTTGTTCTCTTGTTTTTACAAGATTCAAACTTCCACTACTGCACATAATGTTTCACTAATGAGAGAGGTCTCTCTTTTGTCCATCCACAAATGCCATGGGCTTGCAAAATTTTCATTGAAATATGCAGACAATGTCAATTCTACATTGTGTAAAGGCAAAATAAAAATAAAAATAAAATCGTGACAGGCTTCATACATTAGTGCCGACCTTATTGTATATGCAAGAGTCAGTAAACAGTGCTCCCTATTAAGGGGGAGGAAGAACTGGCCACTTAAGATTACATCTAAGCTTTAGGTATTAGGAAAGATCTCTGATATCTGTTCACAAGTACCAAGGCATTGCAACATTACTTTCAACAAGCAGACAATTCCCACCTTCCAATGCATAAAGTATATCCATGACAGGCTTCATACATTAGTGCATACAAGCCTATAGGAACATGTACTCAAACTCTCTAACCGAAAGCATGGCTGAGTTTTTTATTTTGTTTTTAAATATCTAGATACAACATTTCAAACTTTTGGATGACTAAACTATATATTTCACAAATATTTTTGCATTACTAAGATTAAATCATCTACAGTTTTCTGATTGTTACTTGTATGGTTAATAGTTAGGAGTATAATATTTTCTTGGTATCAAGAAAATATAAAACTGCATCGAACAAGTACTAAAAAGGACAATGAAAATAGTCCTTCCATGTAAAATACTTACACAGAAGAATGTGTCCATATAAAGAATAATTCACATTAAAACAAAAAAAAATCAACTATTTAGCAAACAAATGAGAAATTAAATATGTTTTTACCTTTGGAGCCCACCTGCGTACAAAGTAAGGACAGTTGGTTTCCACAATGTCGATAGATCCATGTACTTGTGAACGCTTCAAAAAAAAGTAGATTAAATTAAATGTGCTAAAAATTTGGATATTACCAAATAGAGATAACACTTACAAGGGGGAAAAAAATACTTTTTTACTAACGAAGAATACAAGATCATCATCCTGACGCCCCCTAGACTCCCTACCGCGACCAAAATACAAATCAATGATGTCGTGCCAGAATCGTGAATCCATTTCCACATCCGAGACATCATCCTCATCACTTACGGTTTTCCCCAGCAAGTGAGAGTGCTTTCTCACCATGCTCAACAACTCATACCTGCAAAAGTTATTTCGCTTGTATAGCCAAAGTAAATTTTCGAAGCCTCCTTTCTTCAAGAAGCATATTAAAATACTTTGTTTAAGCATAACTTAATTATTATACTACTTATTGTTAAACTTTGAAACTAATGCGTAAATGTAACAACATAGGGGCCCAAAAATGAAATTCCAAATTTCAAGAGAAGTAATTAATTTAGATAAAAAATAAAAATCTATCAATACATCGATCATGTTTCAGACTGAATTAACAATCTCATAATCAATACGAAGACAGTAATAGAAATAAGTCAAACCGCTGCAACTTCGTAAAATTCAAACAAAAACTTAAATTCACAGCACATAATTTGATCGAATAAACATCTTCCTAAAGCATAAAAACTAGTGATTCGAATTTCCATAGTAAAACCGTAATTTGAATAATTACTCGCAAATATAAATCGAAATTAAGTAGAAGTTGGTGTCTTACCGAGTAGGTTGGGATTTATCACCCAGCATTTTATTAAGTTGAGAAATTTCCTGGTAGAAAAGTCCGAATCTGAGCTTTCCTATTCTCAATTGTTTTAAGGTTCACTGAAACTTCAATAAACAGAAATTTTTTTTTAGAGAAAAATGATAATAACTCTCAATTTGCAGAATTGCTTTTGTGGATGCCGAGGGAACGTTTGGGAAGAAAATTGTTTTCAGATAAATTTCATTTTTGGTCACCAAACTTTCAGTGAAAATAACAATTAGATTAGTCAACTTTAATTTGTAATTTCAATGTTAGTCATGCCTTATCAACCTATGCTTGTTTAAGATTTCAAGTATACCTATATATATATATATATAAGTAGTGAGCTTCAAAAAATATATGGTTAAAAGTAGATAGAAGTTAAAAAAATTTATGAGATGTGTAGATAAAAATCGAGTTTGACCAATTTATAAACAACTATAAATTTTACCAAACATGCATCTCATTCTCAGTTAGCCCCGGTATAGGACGGCAACGAGGATATGGAGGCCCATCCCTAAATTTAAATTTGAAGGTAATTTGAAAATTAGGATAACGGACTTAGGCAATTGATTCAAAGTTTAGACATTAAAAAATAAAAAAAGTTGGGTTAATGTGATTTAAACACGGAGGACGTTACACAATTCACTTCCGTAAATTTTTGAAATTCTAGACCTGCTTTCTATTCTTCTTTATTTAATACTTATCATCTCTTTGGTGGAAATTAAAATTAAATTTTTAGTAAATTTTGATAAAAAAAATTGATAAAATTTGTGGTTGAAAAGTTGCAAGCCCTATGAAATGTGTGATTGTTGATTTTGAGTTAGAATTTAATCATTTTTTAGTGATATTGATAAGTATATCTTATACACTTATTATGACCTAAAAATATAGACACTTAATAGTTCTTTTAAGTAATTACAGCTTACTTTATTGTATATTTCATTTATTAGGTAAAACTCGATAATTAGAGGTGGAATTGAAATACAGAAGCAAAAAATGGTGAAAATGAGCAAAATCTAAAGTTTGAAGACCAAATGGAAAATATTCAGTAATTGATTAGGACCACAAAACAATAATTGAAGATTGCTAGTAGTAACTTGGATGCAATTAAAATTCAAAAGAAAATGGAATATGATTAAATATTATCACAAATCAATTTTCAATCGCACAAGTTATATTTTAAATTTTTAGTCAAAGATTGAGACCCATTTTTGAAATAGTATACATTCAAACTGAAAAAATTATACTTCTAGCAAAGTTCTAACCCTTTGAGTTAGATTTTCAACGCACTTTGAATTGCATCAATCACATACTGAGAGATAAAGTTATAACAAAAATACTGATAGTTGTGTAGAGACAAAAGTATAAGCTCATAGGTAACTTTTCTTATTCGATTGTAACTCTTTTGAAAATCAATTTAGACATGATTTTTAACCAATTTTTGACTCGTACAAATATTTAACAGTATAATACATTAGAGACACGTCTCGTATATATCTCATACACCAAAATTCATTAATTAACATCACTTAAGGAGGGACAAATTCATAATATTTTAAGATACAATCAATGGGCAAGTACAATAATTAAATCAATTGAAAATTCATCCATTTTTGGGCAAAGAATTGAAAAAAAACAATTGAAGATTCATCAAGATTTCATTGAAAAAAGAACATTAAGATTATTCTTCGTTATTTATCAAATTCATAATTCAGGTGATGTTTTGTAAAATTAATATGTTTTCTTGTACTTTCCATATGCTAGGCTAAATTTATAATTGTTAGGATGTCGATGAACCCTTGTTACGAAACTTTTAATATAAAATAAATATTTTGATGTCCAATATGTGTGAATTCATAGATGGTTGTTATTGAGTTTTAATATCTTCTCAATTGCTTAATTACCAATTATCTAGAATGTGAATTTTATTGATTTCGAGAGAAATGACAGAATCAATTGCACCTATCACAATCATTGTAAAGCTCGATGGTGGATATAGATATATTTATATGTTTTGCATGATTTCTATGAATATTTTAACGTTTTTAATGCGTGTTTTCATGTTCGCAATTTTCTAGAGATATAGGAGGGTAACATTGATCAACATGAATAAATACATATTTTCATGATGTTTAATTGTATTAAAAATAGATTAATAAGGAGGATTCGAAATCGCAGCATTCATCTCGCATATTTGACAAAACCTTCAAAAGTAGCTTAGTTAATATAATTATATCATTAATATAAATACTCAAACCAATTTGGCAATTCAATTAAGGTTGAAGTTAATTGACACTAGATTTAGTACATAGTTCTCGTGGGTTCGACACTCTATTCACTATTTTATTTGCTTGTTCACAATTCAATCACTTGCTGGAAATGAAACAATCATGTTTTTGATGATGTTGCTAGGGACTATAGTATTTAGTTAGTTGTAGTTGATTCTAGTTTTAATTTTAATTTTATTACTTTATTAGTTAGTTTAATAAATTAGAAAAAAATATTACCGTATTTTCTATTTTTCTTTTTCGGGATCTTTTAAGTAAAGTTTGAGATACGGTAATTGTTCCTCAATTGGTTCTGAAAATCGAATGAACATTCAGATTTTGGATTAGGGAATAGTTAGAAACACACTAAAAAAGATGTTGACCTATGGTTGACTTCTCGTTTTGATAATCACAAACAAATTATGTTTATTACTAACAAATTGGTTTTAAGTATCCATAGTAATTATTGAACATAAATAAAATTGATGACACGAAGTTCGAGGCCAAGAAATTTGCATATGATGATCATTCAATCGAGGCTATGAAGAATGATATGGCAAAATCCAAGAAAAAGATGTCTCAACGAAAATTGAGACTAAAATCGAAGTACCGTCAAGCAGTGCACATCAAGATGTTATAAAACAAAGTATTTAGACTTTTCACAATCATATGTAAAGGTAAAACATTTCAATACATGACGATGAATTGTGACGAGCTTAAAGTTTAGAATTTATGATAAAAAAATCACGACAAAATGTTTTACTCGAAAAATATGTTTTCAAAGGTAAAATCAAAACTTGTATGCTTTAAATATAACAAATACCTTGAAAAATATTTTAAAACGTCTCTTGAATACCTACATTTGATAAAAATAAGAAACGAGTACGTTCCGAGCCAAATATGGTGTACCGGACGTCCGCCATCCCAGAATTTGGCTCCAATGGTCATTTTTCTAACATTCTAATTTCTAACCAAAAATAACGGATATTTGACCGTCCGGTATTTACCGGACGTCCGGTAAGGCAGATCTTTTGATTATTCAAGTGTTATAAATACCACATTTTTTTCTCACTTGCAACAACTTTTCTTGAGCATTAAAGAGAGGCTTTTATTGATCACAATCACCTTATTCTCTATCATTAAGAAGATCAATTGTCATAAAGTTCTTGAAAAAATTTTGAGCAATTAATTTTGTGAAAATCTTTGGCTCTTCGAGAAATTTTTCATTTCAACACTTTGAGCTCTACTCATTACCATCTATTGAAGTGTTTGTCTATTCTCTTCTTGTTATCAACCTTGAATCTATCATTCGATAAGAAGAGAAGATTTCACTTGTAAATTCATTTTGAATTGTGGGTCGTGTTAAGGTCCCGGAAAACTTAACATTGTAAAAGAATCGGTGTTACTTGGTTGTAAGTTAGCAAAAGCATTGTAAAAGGTTGGATTGCACCACAAGTCAATCAATATAATGAAAAAGACTTTGCTCGTGACAAAGAGCTTGGTAATGAGGGACGTAAATCATTGCGTTGGATCGAACCTCCATAACATATCGTTTGCACTCTCTAACATTTTTACTTAACGTTTTACTTTGTGCAACCTTATATCATTTCATCTACGTACTTATTTTTGTTTAGTTTATTTCTTTATCATTTATGTGATCATTAGTTTAAAATCTTGAGTAGTTAATGAAAAAGTTTTAAAAACTAATTCACTCCCTCTTGGTTAGCGAATCTTAGACTTTTAATTGGTATTAGAGCTCGGTACTCACATCTTTAAGATTTCACAATCTTGAGTTAAGCCTAACATCGGTTTTCAAAATCTCGAGGGGCATTCTACCAACCGACCCCGCTTCTTTGATGGCACACATTATAATTATTGAAAGATAGAATGATGATTAATGTTCAATCTATTAATTATAATATTTGAAAAATTATTGAATATGGTCTCTATGTGTCTACAAAGACTATTAAAATTGATGGCAAACCCAATCGATGTATTCCCAAGTCAAGAGAGGAATATGATGAAAAAGATATGAGAAAATTGTCATTAAATGCTAAGGCTAAGAATTTAGTGGATTGTGCACTAGATATAAATGAATTCAATAGAATTAGCACATGTGATTCGGTTCATGAAATTTGGCATGCNGCCTAACATCGGTTTTCAAAATCTCGAGGGGCATTCTACCAACCGACCCCGCTTCTTTGATGGCACACATTATAATTATTGAAAGATAGAATGATGATTAATGTTCAATCTATTAATTATAATATTTGAAAAATTATTGAATATGGTCTCTATGTGTCTACAAAGACTATTAAAATTGATGGCAAACCCAATCGATGTATTCCCAAGTCAAGAGAGGAATATGATGAAAAAGATATGAGAAAATTGTCATTAAATGCTAAGGCTAAGAATTTGCTTTATTATGCACTAGATAGAAATGAATTCAAAAGAATTAGCACATGTGATTCGACTCATGATATTTGGCATGCTCTAGAAGTACTCATGTTGGAACAAATAAAGTTAAGAAAACTAAGATAAATATGCTAGTCAAAGAATTTGAAAATTTCTTTATGAAACAAGATGAGCTCATTGCTAATATGATTACTCGTTTCACCGACATTGTAAATGGCTTAAAAAGTTTTGATCGAAAATATACTAACGGTGAACCGTGAGCAAAATGCTTAGGTCACTTTCGAAGGAATTGAGTCCCATACAGATGCTTATAGA